>JAURVB010005081.1:0-13461 GCA_033002965.1 Piper betle
TGCTATCCCCATAGAAGTTATGGATATCAAGTAATAAGTCAGGGAAGAGGTGAAGTTGAAGCACATACCCGGTTTGAGTATCACATTCCACTCCTCTCCATTTGCAGCAATCTCCGGTAGCAATTTGATCCCATGTAGCAACCTGGTGATACGAGTCATACTCCAGCCCGCTCCGGAACTTGATGAGGGCTTCCCTTTCATGGTCATGGCAGGCAGCTCGATCTCCACCTTTATAATTTTTGGCATCACAATTGATGCACAAAATGACCCCTAATAAGAAAAAAGTGTGGGAGAAAGCTCCCAAATGGAGCAGCTTCTCATTTGATCAAAACTCAATCTACACCAAAGAGCAAGGGGCTAAGGAGGTATGTGTAGTATGGAATTGAGGGCAACACAGCCGATTCCATTTATAGAGGGAGAGAGAAATATTGTGGCGTCAATTAAGCATGACAAGTTAATTTAACCGTGAAAATTGGTTTTGACTATTAACTCCACGTCCCAATCTCCTCAATTAATTTCCAACTCCCTTCCTTTGATCATCACTTCGTCTTTTCCAAGACTAGCTACCTAGGAGTCTTTTCCAAGTCTAGCTACCGAGGAGTCTTTTCCAATCCGCTTGGTTCTTAATTTCCAACTCCCTTTTTACGGGACTGCACTTCACCTTATCTTAAAACATCTTCCACCGTTCGTTTTTACAATCCGCTTGGTTCTTAATTTTCCTACTCCCTTCCTCGGATCATCAGTTCGTCTTTTCCAAGTGTAGCGACCTAGGAGTCAAAGTTGATACACTTTTCATTATGGGAAAGAAATGAACTTTTTTGGCCATTCACATTAATTTTAGTCATCATTTTGGAATTATTCGACCCTGAAATGCATGGCATGCACTCTTTAGCATTCTCCAATGGAAAAGGAGACTCAATTTCTTATTGTCCTTTGGGTCAAGACCACAATCCGGGATGACTGGTTATTGATGAGGTAAAGTTGGCATCTGGAAGTAAGTACTTCTCCCCAATATTGATGAAAAAATTAAAAAAAGGAGAAAAAAAGCTTCACCACCTTTGGCCTGCATCTGATCTCTTCCATAGCTTGAATGCAAGAACATGCTCACTTACACTCAACCTTGAAAAGCTTCTTCTCCAGAAATTACTCTCCTTCCACTTCTCAATGACACATAAAACAAGATATGTATCTAATTTTCCTTACTAATGACACATAAATCACCTTAGAAAAAGAATGATACAGTAATCAATAGTAGAGTTGGGCATACGGACAAGATGTTGTCGTGTCCATCCAAAATTTTGTCGGTACTTTGTCTGACCGAACTGTTGTCTAACTTGTCCGTTGTGTTGGTCATGGTCGTTTTATTGTGTTCGGTCATGTTCACAAAATGACCTGAGTATTTTAAAAAATCAAAGTTCCCCACGGGCATTGAAGCCAAGACCAACAAGCAACCCAGTGCAGGACTGAATCATGTTATTATATATAAATACTGTAACATAAGATTTGATTCGACAAGATATATGGAATCCTAATTTTATTCAATTAAATAAATTGTACCACTTATTGATCTAAACTTTGGTATAGTCACTAATAAAGTTCGAAAATTATTATATTATATTAGTAAATATCAACTCCAATTAAGATAAACATAAGGACATGCACTTTAAATCACCTCAAACATTTTTATAAACAAAATATCATCTTAACTACAATAATTGTATAAAATAATACAAGGGTATTAGAACCTAAAATAATAATAATATTTTTCATTTAAATTGATGATACATGATATTATTACATGTCTTAGTGTTGACATATTAGCTTTACTATATGTTGGACCAATGATAAAAATATCATTGTTATTTTTTATTATTAATTATTGAATTCATTACCTGGTATTTCATCATTTCATTAAAGTTCCTTTTTTTATAGCTGACCACATTATTGACTTCTTAACTAGATTAATTTTATGATATTAAACTAGATTAATTTTATGAGAATAAATTAGTTTAATTGATTTATTTGATTAAGTTGGTTATTTATCTTATTATTAGTGGTTAATTGCTGATTTATTAAGTTATTTATCACATTAGTTATGCATACTTATTGTTTTTCATTAGTTATTTAAATTGGTCATGATATGTCAATTCTTTAATGATTTGCTTACTGATTTGTTAATTAACTGATTTGCTAATTTATTTTGTTATTAATCACATTAGTATTAATATTTGTTGTCTTGCTTTAGTTAATTAAATTAATCATAATATGTTGATTATTTAATGAGTTGCTTTATAATTTATTTATACTTTATTTGTTGAATTATTATGTTATTAATCACTTTAGTTTTAATAGTTGTTGTTTCACTTTTATTAATTAAACTAGTTATAGTTATGATATTTTACTTATGTAGATTACTTGCTTACGTTTGGATATTTTGCCTTATAAATATGTACTTTTGTTTAGTTGGTTACTTTAAAAAATTTTATTTGATAAATATTTTTGTATGATTTTGAATGTAATGAGCCACTAACAATGATTTATGATTATTTTGTAACATGCTTTAAGCTTTAAGGCTTTTAAATATATATTGAATATGTGTATTATATAATTACTAATTAGTATGAATAAAATTTTGGAGCTCAATCAGTCATTTGGTTGGACGAGGCAATGTCCATATTTGAATTGTTTTTATTCGATCAAATTTGGTCAGACACACTTTGGATGTGGTCAAACACGATCATTCGGTTGTCCGCACCTACCTCTAATCCATAGTATTTTAATTTGATTCTAGGTTAACAATATATTTATTTATATAAATAGAATAAATTGGGTCTGAAGTTAAAATGACTAGGAAACAGATGTGACCGATCAAATTAGCAAGTGCACTTGTAGCTTTCAAAAATAAAAATTGTTAGATATTGGACCAACTAATCTAAATTTCTCTTAGTTTCAAAACCATCTCGATTTATATTTAGATGTAAGTTCTTTTCATATCTCAATTAATCATAATAAGAGGTTATACACAAGCGTGGGTCAAGGAAATCAGTTACATTACATTAATTATTAGGACTAACATTCAACTCACGCCTCACCTGACATGACCGGAAGTCAAGCCAAACTTATCCTTATGTTTTCGTTCTACGTGACAAGCTAAAAATCTCACTTATTAGAAGTTTGAAACTCGTAAGTAATTGTTTCTCATACGCAAAAACAAAAAAAACTCTAGGGAATTTGCCAAACGCCAAAGAGAGCAAAGCTAAAATGATAATCACTTTATTCTCAACAAGAAAACATACAACAAAAAAAGAGTAGACAAAGTTTTAGATAAACAAGAAGCTACAAGAGCTGACTTAAAAGTATAGTCGCCCCATAACATCATCATGAGAATATATTTAGGATATAGCTCTTAGCTAGAAGAGTTACTTATGTTTAACCCACAACAATGTATCACAAAAGTCGTCACACTTTAGTCTTTACTTTTGCTAGAAATATCACAATGAGAAGAAACAACTTACCCATCATGGCATCAAAGAACTTGTAGAAAGCAATCCTCGTCGACTTGTTGAAAATTAGAAGGCCCCAAAACACCCAAAAGCCAAATACAAAGCCGAACATCATACCCATGTATAGCCACCTTCTATCATCTCCTTTTTCATGTTCCAAGTCTGGTGTGGTTGGAACTGTGTCAATAGCCACACATTGTTTTTCGAGTGGAGGACCACAAAGGCCAATATTCCCTTCATAAATAGATGAATCACCCAATATCTGTAACTGACCTCCCATAGGGATCCTTCCCCGTAAATGATTGTTCGACAAATTCAGCTTCACCAGAAAAGTCAATTGTAATAAGCTAGAGGGGATTTTGCCCTCAAGTTGGTTATGAGATATATCAAGAGATTCTAGCCATCTCAACTCTCCAATGTTTTCTGGAATCGTACCTGTGAAATGATTGTTTGATAAGTTTAAAAAGATTAATCCCTTTAGCCTCGTCAATTCTTTCGGAATTTCTCCATAGAAGTTATTTCTTGAGAGATCTATGCCACCTACAAGGCCAAGATTTTTGTCATACAAAAGATCATTGCCTTTGAATGACATCACTAACTTACCAACATAAGGTGACGATGATGATACGAATAATCTCATTCCCTCCATATAAAATCATGCTTTCACTGGGCACCTTCGTCGTCAGTGAAGCAAATTCGCCAATACTTTTGGAATTAAGCCTGAGAGCATATTATCTGACAAATCGAGTATTTGGAGACTATCCATACTTGAAAAATTGGAAGGTAGTGCACCGGTGAACTTGTTAGAGCGTAATCTGACAATTCTCAATCTGGTATTATGAACTAGAGGCGAAAGATTTCCTGATAAGTTATTCTCACCTAGGTCAAGAAGTGTCAAAGCTGAAGCGTTCCTCAATGACAATGGAATTGTTCCTGACAATTTATTATCTGCCAAGCGTAAGGATGCAAGCGAGTTGAGCTTACTTATAGAAAATGGTAGCTCTCCTGTCAAATGATTGCCACTTAAATCAAGGCTTTCAAGTCCACTACAATTTCCCAATCCGGCAGGAATGTTCCCAACAATATGATTTTGGGCCAGGTTCACCACACTGTGTCCATTTACCGCAAAGTAAATTTGGGATTGTACCGGTGATTTGGTTGTCAGAAACTAAAAGAAGTATGACAATGGCGTTAAGTAAGTTTGAGGAAGAGGTCCTGAAAATTGGTTGTTTGAGAGATCAAAGTTAATAACATAGAGCTATAATTCCATGTTTTTGGAAGCAGTCCCTTGATTTTGTTATGAGAGAGATCTAACGACTCTAGTTGGCTTGCAAAATCCCAAAACCAAGGGGGAAGCGAGTCTTCAATGGAGGTGTTAGAGAGAACCAAGTACACTTAATGACTTTTGAGTAATTAACCATTGAGGAAAGGAAGGCCCCAGAGAGCATGCTTCAAGGTGAAGAAATTTCAATTGAAATGCTGGAGCCCAATCACTCGCTAGATGAAGGACAAATGAGTTGGATGAGAGATCCAAATGAGTTAGTTTTTTGAGCTGATTGAGTTGTGCATCTCCAATATGACCCATCAACAAATTGTTGCCCAAAAAAAGCACCTCCAATCTAGAGAGATTCCATGTAGTAATTGGGAGAATCCCACTCAGACTGATTATTACCAAGGTAAAGTATGCGGAGGGATGAGAGGTTACCAAAATTAGGGGGATTGGTCCACTTAGATGGTTGTCCTGAAGGAAAAGTATGTGAAGGGACGAGAGGTCACCAAAATTAGGGGGGATTGGTCCACTCAAATGGTTGTTGTCAAGGTAAAGTATGCGGAGGAATGAGAGGTTACCAAAATTCAGGGGGGATTGGTCCACTCAGATTGTTGTTTTCAAGGTAAAGTATGCGGAGGGACGAGAGGTATCCAAAATTAGGAGGGATTGGTCCACTCAGGTTGCAATTGCTCAAGTCAAGCTCTTCCAGAGATCTGAGCTTCCCCAACCAACTAGGGATGGTGCCGCTCATTCTATCATTATACCCAAGGCTTAGCACTCGAAGGTTGGGTAGTGGATGAGCAGTCGCATGATAGACAAGTCTCCGGAAGTCCCTCAATACCACTGCTAGACAAATCAGGGATGGCGCTGCAAATTGACGAGGGTATGGGGCCATGAAATCCATTGAAGCTAAGGTCTACAGACTCCAGGCTGCTGATGTTTGCTATCCATGATGGGAACTTTGACACAAATTCATTGCCAGGAAGATGCAGTTTCCGAAGATGATTGAAGTTGATGGACGTGATGGTTGTAGCCATTTTTCCAATTTTGCAATCACTCAAATCCAACTCATGTAGAGAGGGGAGGCCATCGTTAAGTACCTGAATCCAATCGTTGCCGATCTCAGATAGGTACACCCCATTCATCCTCAGGATCTTCAGCATTGGCATCCCTTTCAACCAGTGGAGTGAGTTTGCGCTCAAATCAAAATGGTTTTACTTTCCCTTGAATATCCAATTGCTCCAGGTTGGAGTGATTCCCCAACTGGTGGGGAATTTGTCCATCAAAATGGGAATATGACAAGTTTAAGCATTGTTAATCCTTAAACGAACCCAAGAATTCCGGAATGGGCATGCCGGTGAATGCGTTGCCGCTCAAGTCCAGGAATCGGAGATGCTCGAGTTCTAGTAACACCGGGTCTAAATGACCAACTTGTTGTACTTCATTAGATTTCATATCAAATCATCGAGTAAATAAACTAGATAGCGGAAGTGTACCTGAAGCCATAAGAGAAACTAGAGTCTTGACCACCTTAGGTTTTCGTCTTCTGAATCTAAGAAGAGTTTTTTCAAAACCTAAATTCTGGACAATAGGGATACCAGAACGAAAACTTCTTGTTCAGGGACCATAACCTCTTTATTTATAGCTATAGTTTCAAAAATTCATTTTCACCCATCACGAAAAGAAAAATATGAAAATGTATCTACATATTGAATTCCACACTTTTCAAATTGAATTCCACACCTTAATTTATGGCCCATAACCTTTCACTTTAGTAGATCAATTTAATTTAGGCCAACCTTATATAATAACAATGACACAATTCCTGATTTACATATATATTTGTGTCCAACATACAACAATCTCCCACTTGGACTTAATATATACACGAAGATAATTGTATAACCTTATGAGCTCCAAAACATATGCCATTATTCTAAAATAACAATCTCGTCCATTAATCAATGTCAATATAGGATCAAGGCAATTTTCGTTACATTTATCGTAACTAAACTTATCAATGGTCACATACATCAATATAATTAAATGACACAGATCAAGTATGGATGTGTAGTTTGCAAATTACATGTAATTTGATCTAACATGCCTATTTTCAACTGGTCCAACTTTATGAGATCACCAAAAATACCAAAACATAGTGAACCTTAAACTAAATACAAACTCCCACTAAAGTAGCATATCATCAAATGATACAACACCCATGTGAGCAACATGCTCATGAAAGACCTTGGGTGGTAAACTTTTAGTAAGCGGATCCGCAACTATGGAGTTTGTCCCAATATGCTCTATAGAGACTTTACCACTCTGAACTCTTTCTTTCATAACAAGGAACTTGATCTCTAAATGTTTTGATTTAGATGAGCTCCTATTGTTATTTGAATTTAATACTGTAGATTGGTTGTTACAAAATATCTTAAGTGGCCTTTCAATATTATCAATAATGCGCAGCCCTGTGACAAAATTCCGCAACTATATTCCCTGATTGGATGCCTCATAACAAGCTATGAATTTAGCTGCCATAGTGGAAGAAGTTATGAGTGTCTGCTTAGCACTTTTTCATGAAATAACTCCTCCGGCAAGTAGATAGACATAGCCAGAAGTGGATCTACGACTATCTTGACATCCAGCAAAATTCGAATCAGAATACCTAATGATCTTAAATTGATCTGACTTCCGATATATAAGCATGTAATGTTTTGTTCTATGAAGATACCTTATGACTTTATTGGTTGCTATCCAGTGATCCAATCCTGGATTACTTAAATATCTGCCCAACATTCCAACAATATATGCAATATTTAGACACGTACATACTTGAGCATACATAAGACTTCCCACTGCTGAAGCATAGAGAATCTTTTACATTTCCTTTCATTTTATATGATTTTTAGGGCATTGATTGAAACTGAATTTATCTCCTTTAGAAAGAGGGGTATCTCCTGGTTTATAATTTTGCATGCTAAATCTTTTAAGCATTTTTTCTATATAGGTCTTTTGTGATAATCCAAGTATACATCGATCGCGATCCCGATGTATTTGAATTCCTAATACAAAAGACGCATTTCCAAGATCTTTCATTTCAAATTTCTTTGATAAAAATCTCTTGGTTTCGTGCAAAAAATCTATATCATTACTGGCAAGTAATATATCATCAACATATAAAACTAGAAAAATATACTTACTCCCACTAAACTTATGGTATATACAATCATCAATAACATTCATCTCAAAACCAAACGAGAGAATTACTTGATGAAATTTATGATACCATTGACGAGAAGCCTGTTTAAGTCCATAGATGGATTTCTTTAATTTGCAAACTATATTCTTTGAATCTCCCGATACAAAGTTTTCTGGTTGCATCATATAAATTGTTTCATCAATATCTCCATTTAGAAATGCAGTATTATATCCATTTGATGTAACTCAAGATCAAAATGTGTCACTAATGTCATAATTATTCTGAGTGAGTCTTTCGATGAAACTGGAGAGAAAGTCTCATTATAATCGATGCCTTCTTTTTGACTAAAGCCCTTTGCAACAAGACGAGTCTTATATCTTTCTACATTACCTTTCGAATCCCTTTTGGTTTTAAATATCCATTTACAACCAATAGGTTTCGCACCTTCAGGCAATGGAACAAGATTCCAAACGTCATTAGCCTTCATGGACTTTATTTCTTCATTCATAGCATCAATCTACTTTTGAGCATTAGAACTCGTCATGGTTTGATGAAAAGTGATGGGATTATCTTCCATCATTTCAATGTTATCCTCATGTTCTTCGAGAAAGATGATATAATCATCTGAAATTGCATTTCTTCTTTCTCTTGTGGATCTCCTTAATGGCATTTGCTCTTGAGGTTATTGAGTTTGCTCTTCATGTATAACTTATAAATCAGGGAAGAGGTGAAGTTGAAGCACATACCCGGTTTGAATATCACATTCTACTCCCCTCCACTTGCAGCAGTCTCGGGTAGCAATTTGATCCCATGTAGCAACCTGGTGATACGAGTCATACTCCAGCCCACTCCAGAACTTGATGAGGGCTTCCCTTTCGTGGTCATGGCAAGCAGCTCGATCTCCATGTTTATAATTTTTGGCATCACAATTGATGCACAAATTGATACCCAATAAGAAAAAGTGTGGGAGAAAGCTTCCCAATGGAGCAGCTTCTCATTTGATCAAAACTCAATCTACACAAAGAAGAAGGGGCCAAGGAGGTATGTGTAGTATGGAATCGAGAGCAACACCGCCGTTACCATTTATAAAGGGAGAGAGAAATATTGTCGCGTCAATTAAGCATGGCAGGTTTTGACTATTTCTCCACGTCCCAATCTCGTCAATTAATTTCCAATCCGTGTGGTTCTTAATTTTCCAAGTGTAGCTACCCAGGAGTCAAAGATGACACAATTGTCATCACGAGAGTATCTTTTTAAAACTCTTTATTTACGGGAGTGCACTTCACCTTATCTTTGAACGTCTTCCACAGTTTGTTTTTCCAATCCGTTTGGTTCTTAATTTCCTAATCCCTTCCGCTGATCATCACTTCGACTTTTCCAAGTCTAGCTACATACGAGTCAAAGATGATACAATTGTCGTTATGATATTGATGCCTATAATGAGAAGCTATGCAATGCAGGGCATGCACTCTTTGGCATTCCTCAATGGAAAAGGAGACTCAATTTCTTATTATCCTTTCCAGTTTCTTAATTAAAAAACGATTCACTGTACATAATTATCTGATGAATCCAGCCTGATTCATACAATTACTCAGTTACAAGAGATGCAAGCATTGCTCACAACTGGAGACCTGTTTGCTTTCAAGTTTCATGTATTAGTACTGATGGCTGATCTCTTACAAGAAGGGGATGCAACCATCGATCCCATACCAATGGGAAGGTTCCCATTGAGAAAATTGAGCCAACAATAATATTATTGTCCACTTTTATGGCTGCTAACCCCCTTCTAGAGTGCTTGATCTTCATATACTTCCCTTTGGGTCAAGACCACATTCCACATTCCGGGATGACTGGTTATTGATGAGGTAAAGTTGGCCATCTAGAAGTAATTGTTTCTCTCCAATATTGATGAAAAATATATAAAAGAGAAAAAAAAAACTTCACCACCTTTGGCCTGCATCTCATCTCCTACATAGCTTGAATGCAAGACCATGCTCACTTACACTCAACCTTGAAAAACTTCTCCAGAAATTACTACTCCTTCCACTTCTCAATGGCCCTGAAGCAGAATGCCTCCTAAAAGAACCTGACACTTGCCGCATGTATCTTGTTGAAGAACTAAATAATTCTGATGATGATAATTCCCTCTCAATATCGAGGCCAGAACTATAGTCTGCAGCTAGAAGTGTACGGTTCAGCGACCTGATGGGAATCATTGCTGGCCATGGCCTGCACATTCTCAGCAGGCGAGTCATCTTGACTACAACTAGGTGACATGGCTTGCGCTGTCCCTTCATTCTCATTACATACAAGGTTTAGGGCTTGTACAACTTCACCCATAAATGGACGGTGTGAGACCTCAGGCTGGACGCACATAGAAGCAATGGCAGCAACTTTGCCTACATTCTCCTCAGAACCTATTCCGGGGCAACATACCTGAGTACCAAAACATGTTGTGTGCTTCAGTAGCAAAAACACTTTCTATCGGTTAAATGAGATGTTAACCAGACAGCGACTGTGCTCTTCAGTGTAAATACCAATAAGTTTGACTAGGTTTCGATGATGGAGACAGCTGAGCATCTCAACCTCTGTCAAAAACTCTCGGCCTCCCAGCTGATCGTCCGTCTCTCCTAAGAACCTCGACAGCCACCTCTGTGCCATCTTCAAGAACGCCTTTGTAAACACGCCCAAAACCACCTTCCCCAAGTATTTTCGTATCATCAAAGTATCTGTAGCCCTTTCAATTTCACCCAAACTAAATGTTTTTACTGAGAGTGTATTTGTTGCTATGCTGGAGCCAAAGGACAATGATGCAGAACTTGGGCGTCCACTTCCATACAACATCGATCCAGCTCCCACTGTGGTTACAATGTATGGTAAAATAATCAAAATTTTAAAATAGAGATCACAACTTACACCAAAATGCATCAATTGCGAGACTAGTCATATACCTGATGATTTCCCAGATGGCTGTGAATTCTTAGGTGTTGGCAAAGGCTGGTGCTTATCATGCCGACGGCTTTTTAACAACAAAAACCATATTACTCCAACACATAAAACAAGTACTGGAGAAGATGACAAAACTGTGATGGCAATCAGGCTTCCACTTAATTTTTTCTTCCTTTGTTTTCTAACGTCAACTCCCAGAGGATTTATTGCCCTACCATGACCACCTGTCATGAGTGGGCCGTCTTCATGAGTGGGCCGTCTTCTATAGTAATACTCGATGGTGACATAGGTGGTGAGGGAGGAAGACCTGCAACATAAATGAAGCTTATGTATTTAACCAGGAGGGGTGGAAGGACGGAGAGAGATTGAGAATCTCTAGTACACCTGGGTAGCGAACATATAACACATCATATTTGCTGCCAAAAACAATAGGCTCATATAACATCCTTCTTGTGCCAAAACTTCTGGTAGAGAAGTAATGCTGTAGTGCCATCAAAACTCTCCCCAGCAGGGACCAAATTACTGAGAACAGTGGTCATATCCGATTGCTCAGCAGCAGCATTTGCACCCAAAATTCGAACCTGACTTTGCTTCATGAATACACGAGCAGCAATTTCCTGAGCAAGTTCTGAAACTTAAGGGAAGAATGTATAAAGTGGCACACTGAGGCGGAGTCCAACTTGCATGGGCCCTATGCAACCACATGGGGATCCAGGAAGAGTATTTGTCAATAGTTCAGAGGATGTCAACGATGAACAGTCTGCAAATAGTAGGACGATTGCTTGGTATCTCACAAAACACATTCTTGACGAAGGAGAAGCATATTCACATATTTTGAAGGATCGAGATAAAAGAAACCTAAAATATGTTAAGCGTATTTACATAATCTTCACAAACAGAACCCCATATGATTGATAGCATGCTAGCCGAACAGATATGACAGTGTCATCAAATGAACTAAATAAATACATTATATGCATACATTTGTTTGGAGGTGGAGTGGCAAGGTATGAAGAACAGGTGGTTTGGCAGGTTTAGGTTTCCTCCGGGAACTTATGGGAGGCAGCATTGGATGAGGTGCAGTCCCTGAAAAGCCCAGTATATCACGTTTAATTGAGAGATGTGGGGTTAAAAAAAAGAGAGGAAGGGAGTGGGAGCAAAGGTGTGAACTTTATACCTTTGATGGATGGATTCATTACAGAAAGGGATGGTGCTATGGCATTTTTGACTGGGTTTGAAGAAATAGGAGAAGGGGAAGGTGATGGTGGTAAGTGATCTGGAAATAGACAACAATCAGATCCTAAATCAACTCCATAGACAATTGTAATGCAATAACTGATTTTCAAACTATAAATGCACCTGCAGCGTGCCAGGGTCAGTGAACTTTTCTTCTATTCTTCTTTCGAAATGGCACAGGAGGGTGTGAAGCTGGAGAAACCATGAAACCTCTTACTGCACGGAGAAAGGAAAAAAAGTTTTTAGTTTCAACATGTCAAAGTCAATGGTATTGGGTCAAAGGCATAATGTACCAGAACTTCCAGGAGGGACTGTAGGTGCGGTCGCAGGACTTCTGCTCTTGCCTTTTGCGGTTGAATGATGTTTGTGAAAAGCCGGAGCTGGTGATTGTGCTGGTTTATGAAATGACCTCTTCGGGGAACGTCTGAAACCTGATCTTGGAGGAGAAGTTGCATTACTTTGTGCTTTAACGAGTGAACCTATACGGTGCAGGTGCTGATTGATGGATTGGTTTCTATGTATGAGTTTGAGGTAATGATTTTAATGGAGGAGGCACATTATAAGGCGGATTCGAGGCAACATATGGAGCTGGATGTCTAGAGTGATAGACACCTGAAATTAGGAATAATGGTTGTTAGACCTGCATATGCGGCTACAATATGACCTTACATACCACATTTAAGTATCCATAACATGAAGGTACCTTCGGGCATGTGTAGGAGTTGATTTCTCTGACTTCAAGGGTGGGGTAGGAGCTGGCATTAGATGATGATGAGATGATGATGAAACAGGAGCAATGCTAATGCCTGAAAGTTCAAGTTTGGCTTAACATCATTCATAGAATTTTTTAAAAAAAATAGCTGGCAAATAATCAACAAAAATTGGTTCAAGAGGAGTCTGAAGAATACATGTCACATTGATTGTCAGAAAAATTATGATTGGCAAAGATCGCAGAGATGCTATGCATCACTTCCATTAATGACCATTGATTTTACCCAGACTTATAATTCTTGCATCTGGGATTTAGATCTCAAAATTACTGTTAGAGGCTAAGCCTGTAGTTCTCAAAAAGACAAAAGAAAATCCATGTACAAGGAATTTTAAGTAAAGGATGATGCTTTACACACCTGGAATAGCTGGTGGGGCCATAGAAGGTTTCGTGAGCAGAGATGGAGCAGGGGCTGTAAACAAAAACAATATACGGCTATGATAGGATTATGATACGATCAGTGTGATATGTGCAGAAGTAGTTAGCTCAATGTTCGATTTTAACTTTCACAAAGGTGATAGTTGGCAACTTT
>JAURVB010005082.1:0-16436 GCA_033002965.1 Piper betle
CGGCGAGGGGTGCTCGTAAGGGTCACACTGGCGGCGGACCGGCCCGGACGGCGACGGAATCCGGCCCGGTGGCGGCGGCCGAGGTGGTTGCGTGGGGCAATTCCGGCGTCGTGGCGGCGAGACGGTGGCTGGGGTGGGTCGTGGCGGCACGGCGACGGCACGACGGAGCGGGGCGGCGTCGATCGGGGGCAGCACGGCATCCGCAGCGGCGGCGGCAGCGACGAGCACGAGGGGCGGTGGGGGTTTGGGTGAAAAAGGTCGGGAGGGTGAAAAAAATGTTGTGGTGGCAGTTTCGTAATTAAGTATTGACTCGATTCCTACTTGAGTCAAAATAATAATTTGTTCGTAATAAATTCTAAAAAATCTAGAAAAATATGGAAAAATCACATAAAATAAAACAAACACAACAACATCCAAATGGCATGCTCTATAACTAATAACCCACCCGAATATAATCCAACGTCCTAACGCGTTATTCGGCCTAAAACTATTTCTTCGATCAAACATATAAAAAGAAAAAATACGGCATACTTTCATATATTCTGATAACTCATTTCTCACCATCTTCTCGATGTTATCATCATATATTCAGGTACACCTGACTCTCATCGCTCATAACTCACGGCTGGTCTCTGACTCAACACGCGGTTCATGAAACCGATTCGACTCGAACCAACGGTCGAACCGACTGGTTCGGTAACGTAAAACCCTGACTCGAGTCACGGGTTTTACACAACATAATAATCATCCGTCAAATCAATAATCAATAATCATAAATGTGAATAATCCTAACTCATCATATTCATACCAATTTTATTGTGTTTTTCTAAGTTACATCATGATCACTTATCATGCTCAGACTCGATTTACCTCATTAGATCACTTAACCTTCATTCACTGTTAATCACATCATGTATTTATCACTTCATCCATAGTCAGACATCTACCATGATAATTAATCAATCCTAGCATGTTGTGCTAACAATCATCAAGTTTAAATAATCAAATAGGAGGTAATTATACCTTTCGTTGTCGACAATCGGCAATGGCTAGGGTTTGTCGTGCATCTCGGAGCTCAAATTCGGCGCTCGTCGGCGTCCAAAGTTCGATCGGGTTCAATTGGATGAGCTCCGCAGAAGATCCACCAAATTCCAGCGAATCCGGTTTTCTGGGGGTTTAAGTGGTTTTCCGGCTGCTTTCAAGCGGTTTTTCGATGGCAGTCGCCGACAGCATCTACTGGCCAGATAACTATCATATTGGGTACCATTGGCACCGGCTTGGCGAGCCCGACGCATCTACGATGTCGACGTGGTCGGTGGAGGTGGTGGCTCGCCGAAAAATGACATAAACAGGGGCGGCGACGATGGTGAAGAAATCTGGCCGGTCTGGGCGGCAATGGGTTCCGATCTGGTTGGGGAAGGTCGCTAGAGGGTCGAGGGTGTCGAGGCAACCACCCGATCATGGCAGTGACAGTCGCCAGTGGTAGAATCGACGATGCGAGGGCATCGCTAGGCACGGCAATTCCATCATCGTGGAGAGTGGGCGACAGCCAAGGCGGAGGATGGTGGCGACATTCGGTAGCAGGCAGGCGTCGGTGGCGCCGACAAGCAAAAGGGGCGGCAATTAGGGTTTGGGGAAGAAGGTGTTGGCGGGAAAGAAAAGGGCTTGGTCGCAAACTCGTAAATAATATTTGACTCATCTGTGGCTCAAGTCAAGAATAATAATTAAATTGTAGAAAATCTTAAAAAATCCAAAAAAATCGAGAAAAATCCTCATAAAATAAAGCAAATACCACAACAGCATAATATCATGCTCTATAACTAACAATCCATCCAAACTGCCCCATACGCGTTCTGACACAATAAACGGCCTAAAACTAATTCTACAATCCACTATATATATAAAAAAATGGCATACTCTCATATATTCTGATAACTCATTCTTTTCTGTTGTGTTCATGTCGTTATCATCATATACTTGGGTACGCATCACCCTCATGACTCATAGACGCGACCGGCATCAGCTCAGTACACATGTCCTGAAACATACTCAACTCAAAAATAACCTTCAAACTGATCGGTTCTGAATATAAAACCCTGACTCGAATTGCGAGTTTTACACATTGAGAGTGGTTGCACGTGCTAATCAAAGCGGACTTTGAATTGGCTCATACACGTAACTGGTGTTGGCTCATGCACGCGACTGGCACTGGCTACAGTACACATGTCTTGAAGCATACTCAACTCAAAAATAACCAGTCGAACTAACCGGTTCTGAATATAAAACCCACCCTAACTCAAATTCAACGGGTTTTACACACTGCAAGTGGTTGCACGATGCTAGTCAAAGCGGGCTTTGACTTGGTGAAGCAAGCCGTTCCATTCTTGAGGGATCCTGACAACACTTTAAGTTCTTCAACGGAGAAGTGTGGAGGATTACGGGTACTACAATGTAGTGCATGTTTAGACTTGTGGATTAAAGGGTATTGAAGGTGTTGACACTGAGAGTATTCGACCTATGTGTTCATGGTCCTGAGTGATAAGAGGATATAAAGGTCTATAGGATAATTGATTTGCCCCGTAAGGGATAGGTTGAAAATGTTGAGACATCTAACGAGTCACAATGAGACGCTGTCTAGCCAAAGCTGACGACTCTTGATTAGTACCCTTTACGAGAGATTTTATTGTAGAAGTATAAATGATTTTATTTAACAGGAGAGTCAACTTCCCTGTGCTAGTTTAATTATTAGATATTTTTAGACCAATAATACTCGTTACTTATATTTTTGTATTATAGATATAGGTGAGAATCTGGATAATTTAGCGCTATCAGGGCTGTGAAGGAATAACAATGCAACTTGCACGCATGTACCTGCCGAAAGTGTGTGAGATTATGATGTGTGAACTACTATGAATGATGTGGATAAAATATTCTGATTTGTTATTGCATAAAATGTTATGTGAATTTAATGAAATAGTCAGTGTGATAGCATTATGAATAAAACTATCATTATGAATAAAACAGAATGGGATGAACTAATAGGGTCAAGACCCAACTCAGGATGATAAAGATGATTATGATGTAATTGTATTTAAAAAGTAAAATATTTTGACAATGTTTTATATTTTTATTGTTATATATACATATTGTTTGTCGTTGACAAGATGATCCCTATTACATTTTTAAAAGAGACTGTTCGTTTTGTTTTAAAAAATTCTTTATTTTTCAAACTTTTAGCAAGTTTGCTATTATATTATGTATTTAAAACAACATTAGAACCTAAATATATCATCCATGTATTGTATGTTTGTATCAACATCTTAAAACGTTAATAATAGATTCGGATCGGCTTAACCAAATTAAGTAGATTAACATTTCCAGTTAGGTTTGCGGTTAAACAAAAATAGGGTGTTACAAATGCAAAACCTTATAGTTGATTATTACTCCAAAAAATTATTATGAGAATATTAAATGGGTGAATGATTTTGTTAAAGTTGATCGGGCCTTAAAAGCCCGACTCAAATATAATAAACATCCACTTCCAAACTTAGACTCAAGTTTTAGAAAGGCTTTGCCTTTGACCCCTTCCATTAAAGCGTGAGGATTTTTTTGTTTTCATTGTACATTAGCTTTTCATGCATTTTTCATTAATTTTGGCCCTTATAATATTTATTTAATTTAAAATTATTATTATTATTTATTATTAAAAAATATTAAAGTATAATTTTATCTAAATTAAAAATTTTTAAAATAGTAATAAATTCTATTCAAAATAAACTTGTTATAATTATTATTTTTGTTGTCGTTATTGGTGTTGTTATTATTGTTATTATTTAATTAATAAAGAATTAAAGCATAAGGAATTTAAAATATTGATAAATTTAGTAATTATTCTATCTGATTTAAATTTATTATTTAATATATATTCTTAATTTAGATTTTTACATATTTATTCAATTAACTTATTTATTATTAAAAAAACTTAGAGTATAAGTCTACCTAAATGAATTTTTTAAAAGAAAATTCATTTAATTATTGAAATTTTTACTTATTAAAATTAAAATTTACTCTTAATATTTGCATGTAATTATGTGTTTTACTGAATTGAATAAATTTTTATTATTTTTATTAAAAATAACATGGTAATATTTTTGAAATTAAATTTACATATTTTTTTTAATATCTATTATATAATAAATTTTAAATGTGCCGCCGTGTGTAGATGGACCTGTCCTATATAATGCCCAGCCCCGATCGTCTCCTTCGCCAATCAGTGCTTCCACCCTAGCCCTAGCCTGTGTGGCGGTTCCCTGCTCCGTTGCCCTTGGAATTTCTCTGCTCTCGTTACCAGTCTGGATTCCGGGTACGCTGCCTTCTTCTTTCTCTTCTTCTCGCATTTTTTTCTTTCTTTCTTGCCTGAATTTTTCAATCCCGAATTTGGTGGAAGTTTGGGATTTTTATATTGGTCGGTGTTTCGTTTTGTGTGAACTGTGTAGGATGGGCGAAGTGAGGGAGAACGAGTACGAGGAGGAGCTTCTTGACTACGACGAGGACGAGGACAAGGCGCTCGACTCCGTTGCCGCCAAGGCTGCCGGCGAGTCAGCCAAGAAGTGAGTTTTTTGGGGCATTGTTTTGTTTTTGAGCTCGAGCCTTTAACTGGTGCTTTGATTCGAGCTGTTTGATTGAAATGGGGGCCGTAGGTGCTAGATCTGCTGCTTTTAGTTGACTTTGACGTTGGTGCAAACTTGGTTTAGGTCATTCACGCTAATAATCAAACAGTAGGTTGAAGATCTGGTGCTGAAATGGGTATTCCTTGTCGTAGAATCCGTCTGTTGACCAATCGGTTTTGTATCTGGCGACTGATGTTTTTGAGGGACGTTTGTGGGAAGTTCCAGAGAGTTGAGGTTGTTATTTCTATAGAAAGAAACGTAATCACGTGTAACTTCCATAACTGCTTCTAAATCTCTAGAAATTAACGTAAACCTTCTCCAGAAACACCCCAAGGTTTTTTCTTTTTCTTTTTTGTTCTAGGGTTTTATTGTTATTTACTCTGTTTTTTCAAGGCAATATTCGAGTTGAATTTTTTCTTACTTTCGAGTGTAGTTTGGATAATTTTAATATCATTTGTTGTTTGTAGTGGTTGAGGAGCAGGGAGTTTGCTAAGTAATGAATTTTTGGCCCTTATTTTTCATTTTGGACTTGTGTATTTTTTTGGTTCGTTGATTACTGTTGTTTGTTCAATGGGAGGCCATGGAGACTAGATCTGCTGCAGCTTTAGTTGGTTTCAATGGTGGTGCAAGCTTGCCATAGAGCCTTTCTATTAATTAACACGAGTTGTTAATCTGTTATTCGATTGGCTCAAATATTATTGACTGTCACCTTTTGTGGCTGTTTGTTTGGGGGATCCGGGGTCGTACTTTTCTCTTCTAAGTAATTCCTTTATATCAGTTTGGCTTGCTGCGTGTTAGGATTTTTTTGTTGGATGTTGTTTGTTTTTGATAGGATCCTAAACTGTCATTGGATTTTTTCTATTTTATGATTGTTCTAAACCTTTTTTGTTGCTTTCTGGTTGACACTATTTTAACTTTTTTCTGTTGTTTCAGAGAGCTTATGATTTATTTTTTTGTGTTTTCAGGGGTTACGTTGGAATTCATAGCTCAGGATTCAGAGATTTCCTTTTAAAGCCAGAGCTTCTTCGAGCTATTGTCGATTCAGGATTCGAGCATCCTTCAGAAGGCATATGTTCTTTCATGTTCTTGATAGTAAAATATTTTTTTATAGTTTTGATAGGTGTTCAAAGTATATATTTTTGATGATTTGACTTCCACCTCTTCTGTTGGCATAAATTTAGTGTCAGTGTTTTGTTCATCTCTTCCTGAATTTTGACATTTAGTTCTAACCTTAAAATATTGCATATAATAGCAGCATATGTGACTGGTTTGTTGCTGTTGTTGATTGAACTATTTTCTTGACCTTACACTTTTGCAGTTTCTTCTCTTTTTAGTTTGATTTAATGTAAGGTTTTGTTTCCTTTGTTCTAAGTTGTCTCTTTATTACCAGGTAATTAAATCCACTCCTGTACTCCTGACTTTGGAGGAGAATTGGTTTTGCAAATATTTCATTGAACAGATCCAGTTCCCTAAATTTTGTCTGGTGCTCCATCAGTGCAACACGAATGCATTCCTCAAGCCATTCTGGGCATGGATGTTATCTGTCAAGCCAAATCTGGTATGGGGAAAACTGCTGTATTTGTTCTGTCCACATTACAACAGATTGAACCTACTACTGGTCAAGTGGCTGCTCTTGTTTTATGCCATACAAGGGAGTTAGCATATCAGGTTGTTAAGGCATTCTTTTACATTTGTCAATTGTCTATTTGTGTATTAAATTTATTTTTACAATTTTTCTTATGTTAGTTTATTAATCTTTGTAGATTTGCCATGAATTTGAGAGGTTCAGCACCTACTTGACCGATATCAAAGTTGCTGTTTTTTATGGCGGCGTCAACATCAAAACTCATAAAGAGCTATTGAAAAATGAGTGTCCCCACATTGTTGTTGGGACTCCAGGGAGGATTCTTGCTCTCGCTAGAGACAAAGACCTTGTCCTGAAGAATGTTAGGCATTTTATTCTTGATGAATGTGACAAAATGCTTGAATCTCTTGGTATGGCATATTTTGCTTCATTTATTCTCAGATCCAGTCCTTTACAATCAGCATTCAATCTTCTGCAAGTTCTTTTAACGGGAATCTCATGCTGTAGCTATTTATGCTCTTGTAGACATGCGGAGAGATGTGCAGGAAATTTTTAAGATGACTCCTCATGATAAGCAAGTGATGATGTTTTCAGCTACGCTTAGCAAGGAAATACGTCCTGTTTGCAAAAAATTCATGCAAGATGTAATGTTCTTAAGCCAGTTCCTCGAGTTTGTTTATGCCATCTCTTTGCAAGGGTACCAACTACCTTCATATTTTGCTTACATGAGCATCCGTCATCATCTTCTTCTTCTGTCATCCACCTGCTCCAAAAGAATCGAGATTGGGATTACAGATTCTTCCTTTCCACTTCATCCTATTGTAGACTAATTGTTACTTTTCTCCATGTATGGGGCCTTGTATTTACATTTTATGATTTCTGTTTGGTAAGACTTTGGGTTGTTTTGGCCATCAATATGGTGATATGGCATCTGGTCAGCTTCTCTCCTCCACAACTTGCATACCTGCCAGAAAAGGCTTGCTTTTGCAAACCATCAAGTTTTGATGATATATTTGTAGTTGTCAAATCAAGACTAGTTGGAATCCTGCGGGTTGAAGTGTTGACTCATAGAAGAAATTGATAGTGGTTGCAGATCTTCCGGAAAGGCTCCTAATCAGTTTTTATCTTTACATTTCTTCCATTTCAGCCCATGGAAATATATGTGGACGACGAGGCTAAGCTGACTCTTCATGGCTTAGTGCAGGTAAAGATATAATTGAACATGATATTAGGTAATCATTCTTTGCTTTCAAATCCTTTGGTGCTTAGGTAAACATGCCTATTTTAATGTTTGAACAGCATTACATCAAATTAAGCGAATTGGAGAAGAACAGGAAGTTAAACGATCTGTTGGATGCTTTGGATTTTAATCAAGTTGTCATCTTCGTGAAAAGTGTGAGCAGAGCTGCAGAATTGAACAAGCTGCTTGTGGAATGTAACTTCCCTTCTATTTGCATTCACTCTGGCATGTCACAAGAAGAAAGGTGAGATTCCCTAGATGGATACTTCCTGTTCTGTTTCAACATTCAATTGTTTGAGTGTTTCTTTGTTTGCCTCTTTTTAAAACATTTGATGTTTTTTATGCTTTAAGCTGTCTTTGAATAGCTGCAACAATAAATATAAGATATCAAGTGGAGTTTATAATTTAGTTCCACTTGTGTGAACAGTTTTTGGCAATACTTAAGAAAGCACAATTTTTTACCTAAAAAATAAGGGTTTGTATATGTAAATTCTAGTTTAGAATGCTCTGCCCAAATTCCTCATGGAGTCCACATTTCCTGATCGAGCGACCAAGAATTTTTTTTCCTGATCACAAGCTGGATGTTTATGCCCCTCGTTGCTGAGGGATATTACAATAACAACCTCAATTTGGAGGCATGTGGGATGTGTTGGCATCTAGCTGTGCAAATAGGAAGAAATTTCCTGATCATTCAACCAGGACATATGCGCTTGTTTCTCTTTTTATGTGCTACGTGTGGATTTGTGAAACTGTAATTCTGATTTATTATACTAAAACATTTCATAATTTAATGTGAATTTACTATAAACTAAACTACATGAGTTAGCAAATTAAATCATATTATTAACTTGTAAGTGAATTGATTGCAACTTCCTTAAAATTTTCTTAGATTTAATACACTTCTACAATTGATATCAACACAATTGAATATATTCTTTTCTCAACATACTCATGAGAGACCTTTTTAAATCATAGCTCCTTTTGCTATGAATATCATTTTTTAAGAATTATAATGCTTGACGGGTACAGAAAAGAGCAATAGCTACCATTATGTAGAGGCATAATGATAAATTAGGTTGTGAGAAAAATAAACCAATTGACTAGTTGAACAAAAATATGTACAGAACATATTTGTGTGGATTATACATGGTTTATATCATAGCTATGATAAAACAGTGATATGAATCAGCAATGCATAAATAAAAAAATCATGGTGGAAGGGTTTTTAGAATTTTTTTGCATTTTCTTCCTTTCTTTTTATGAACAATCAGCTCATTACAGAGAGCCAGTACTCTTACTCATTACGGTTTTATTCATGAACCTGCAAACAATTGTAAATCTTAGTGAACTCATAGAACTTCAACTAATTGCTGCTGTTGCAAAAATGTTCACCCTCATCTCATGGTGGTGAGAATCTGATATACATCTATGCCATGTAAAGTGGGAGAGTGGCCTGACTCGTATACTTTATGTGTGAATGCCATTCACGCTAAAAACCATGATCTTATTCATTTTACATTCATGGCCACATTCACACCCTGTAAATGTAAATTGCATTCACAGATTCACAAAGATATCCTACTTTTTATATCATGTTTGTATTTTGATCTGAAGAATATCTATGCTCCAATGCATAATTTAAACATAGTTGTATGACCCTTCCCCTTCATCCACGTAATTGAATTCCAGTTCATACAAGCAGCTTGCTAATTGTTCTTTTGTATTTTTTTCTTTGTTTCATGGATTGTCCTTCACTTTGTGGGATTTTCCCTTCATGAAAGGTGTCATGTTTGATTTTTTTCGTTTTTTTTAATTTTTAATTTTATTTATTTTTTAATTTTTTTTATTGTTATTTCTATTGTTGCTGATGGCTTACAACTTTCTGAAGGCTGACTAGGTACAGAGGTTTCAAGGAAGGGCACAAGAGGATTTTGGTGGCTACTGATCTAGTTGGAAGAGGAATTGATATTGAACGTGTTAACATTGTGATTAATTATGACATGCCTGATTCTGCTGATACTTACTTACACAGGGTAACTTGGGGACCTAACAATTATTTTCTATTGAGATTTCTGTACATTGTAGACCTTTTGGATACTTAGTCGTAAGCATCTGAATGGCAGGTTGGAAGAGCTGGTCGATTTGGCACAAAAGGGCTTGCTATCACGTTTGTGTCATCTGCTTCTGACTCAGATGTGCTTAACCAGGTAACAAGATTAAAGTTATTATGCTTCTTTCTTGTCCTTGTAATTTTGAGCCTTTTCTTTGGTTCTTAATTTATATGGGGCCACTGCAGGTTCAAGAACGGTTTGAGGTGGATATCAAGGAACTCCCTGAACAGATTGACACTTCAACATACAGTATGTTCATAACTGTGTTTTACATAAGCATGATCTTTTGATTAAACTTTCCATTTCTTTTTTGTTTCAAAAAAGTTAATGAATTATGATGTGCATGCTCATCATTTTATATAACAGAGCAATTTCCGTTATTAATTTCTTGTTTTTTGCTTATGACTTAGGTTGTTTTTCAGTAACACAATTTTTTGTTCCTTTTATAGTGCCATCTTAAGGTGTTCTTGCCACCAAGGAGATAGGATGGTGTTCGCACTCTAGGTTCAACCTTTATGAAGGTGGTGCGCGTTTATGTTTGCCAAGACTGGCCAAGAGCCGCAACTAGTGCTATCCTTGAGCATATTTATTTGCCGCACTAATGGGTTTTCTATTTACAGGCAGGCATAAGTTTTAGACTCGAGTTCTAATGTTTCACTCATGAATGCATGGTTATGCATTAACTTTTGTTGGTATTTGAATTTTATACTTCGGTTCTGTTTTCTACGTATATTGTAGGAGATTTCATGTGGAATGGTATAGGGTATGTTTCTTGAAGTTCTGCACCTTCAAGTTTTAGATATGATGTTAGCCAAACTAGTTGGTTGTGGATTTGCAAGTGTATTTGGCTGTGCTGATGGAGTTGCTTTTGGCATTTCGGCTAATAAAATGTGACCTGATGGGAAGAACAGTCGTTTAATTTTTTCAAGCTTGTCACGGAACTAATGGCCAGTGCTTGATGGTTAAGGAGTCCATCTTCGTTCTTTTGTAGTCTGGTGACGCTGATGTAATTTGCACTAGCCAATATTTCATTAGATAAATGTATCCCTAAGTAGTCAGCTTCTATGAAGCCATTTTTTATTTTGTTCTTTTGCAGCATGCAGTCATTCTTCATCTTCTAGGGTTGTGCATTGCATTGTAATGATTTCAAATTTGTTGACTGGGCGAGATATCTGTTGGCCCGAGAAGAATCTGTAGTATAATGGGGACTGTAAGAAGATGCACTCACTGCAACGACTGTAATAGCTTCAGCTTCCCACCATTTCCCTGTCATAGGACTTGGAACATGTATTTTTTCTAAAAACCCGGCACCAAAGCTCGCACAATTTAATGGTCTGTCAATGTTGCCTCATTTTCACGTGTACTTAGAAACCTTTCAGGCATTGGAAAACCTTTCAGGCCTTTCTTACCAAGATATAAATAGAAGTTTTCATGGTAGAGACAGTACTATAATCTACCAAAAGAGAGATGCTGGGTGGAATTAAATCTTCCATCCCAAAAGCATTGCACACTTTGAAGTCCGGAAGAGGCCGATCCAAAGGCATTGCACTCTCAAAAGTCCGGAGGGGGACCTGGTGTTAGGAAATGCATGTTTTCGTTGTAATATTGTTATTTGCAATTGTAAATTATTTTTATTTGTAATCGCTAAGGTCTTGGGTCTTCGTAAGTAATGTTTGGAGCACTTCGTATGTAATAAGGGTAAGGTCGGTAGGAGATTGCGCTTGGGTCTGAACTTTGCTTGACATGAAGCTCCATGCGTTACTAGATTACCTTTTTGAGACAAAGTTCAAATATTCCAAGATTGTTTAGTATAATGTAGTTTAAAATTTGATATATAACTTGTTTATTTATGTTTTATACGATATACAATAGAGACAACTCGAAGGGATTTTCAAACATTTTAATTATTTGACAAGACGACACAAACAATTTAACTGCACACAAATTACAAGCAATTAACTAAAGAAGATAGAAATTTACATGAAAACCCCTAATTTCTAAGGAAAAATTACGGCCCAAACTTTGATGTAATAACCAATTAGTAACCAATATTTGATTGATAGAGACAAACTCTCTCTAGAAATATAACTGAGTAAAACTACTCTCAATAATAAATGAGTAATACTATTCCCAAATAAATCCAAAACATTCTATAATAATCTTTGAGAAAAACTTCTCCACAAACACAGATCAACAACTATCAATCACAATTAAGATTGATCTAAATGGTGAGAAAACCAAAAAATAAATCGAGCCGATGTTGATTATAATAAAAAATCCAATTTAGTTGAAGACTCGATGAAGAACACAATATAATAGATCTCAATCTACAAAACATGACCTCCTTCTCCCAACAAAAACAACTTTTCTTCTCCAAGTCAAAACCCTATGACCCGTTGAAAAATTAACCTGCTTCCTTAAAATAGACTCTCTTCCGACAACACCTTCAAAATTTGGCTTCAATAGCCCTAAAATCCCATCCAAATTCTGAGTTCAGGTTAGACGTGTGGTGCCTGGTGCCTAGGCTGTAACACCTTAAATCCAGTTTATGTAAGAACCATACATTAGAACTATTATGATTTATTCGAGTCACATATAAATTGACTAATCTGAAAGATTCAAACGAGAAATGAACTGAAGCAACCCTTTTGGTGTTTCAAGAAAAGAAGACATCATTAAATGCGCAACTAACACTCAACATGAAAAGAATGAATGGATGCGTGTAACAACCTAATAAAAAGCTACATGTAATGACATAACATGAGAACACTCAACACACAACAATAGCCAAACATATAAATAGATAAAATAAGAAAATAAATACATTAAAGTAATGTTCGTCCGAACTATGTGATCGAACCACTACACCTAAGCTAAGTTTAACCACATTCACGACTTGGTCATGGTTGTTCCAAAATCAAAAGAAGAAGATAAAAAGAAGGGGAGGATAAGAAGAGGTAGGTGAGGATTTGGTGCCATCATATGTGGAGCTAATTGAAGGAGATGAGATGAGGTCATCCACTATAAATACCACATTGCAAAAATATGGAAGGTGGGGAAGGGGGGAACTTGCATCCTAAATAAAAGGCTTGTGTAGAGAGAGATTGGAAAAGGAAGAAACAAAGAGAAGGGAGAAAGGGGGGAGCCCCTTGCCGGAGCAACACTTCTGGTGACCCCCAAGCCCACCAGACCAGAGCTTTGAATGCCCCGACACCACCTAGCCGAGAACCACTACTGGTGAATTCTACCCTAGCCAGAAAAGCAAAGAGAAGCCCCCCGCCAAAGCAGTGGAGAACCTGTAAGCAGCCATCGTCCCAACCTCTGTCCGACCAGTATAGATCATCTCCAGCCACTCCACCTCCACCAACACACTCATCTCACTGCCACTGATGAAAGACAACCGAGACTTGCTGCCAAAGAAGCCCTCCCTTGCTAGGAAATAGCCAAAAAGTGGCCCGCTGGAGAAGAGAGGATCAGAAATCTGAAACACGTCGTCAAGTTGGACGCCATCGTCTGGCCATCCTAGGCCTCCGCTGGCCATGTCACCACTTCCACTCAGCTCTCCTCAGTCTTGTAGACAAACCCAAGTTGAGATTCGTCACTAAAGAGCCTCAACTGTAAAACCCGTGACTCGAGTCAGAGTTTTATGTTACCGAACCAGTCGGTTCAATCGTTGGTTTGAGTCAAGTCAGTTTCATGAATCGCGTGCTAAGTCGAGGCCATTCGTGAGTTATAAACGATAAGAGTCAAGTGTATCTGAATATATGATGATAACGTCGAGAAGATGGTGAGAAATGAGTTATCAGAATATATGAAAGTATGCAGTATTTTTCTTTTTATATTTTAGATCGTAGAAATAGTTTTAAGCCGAATAACGCATTAGGACGCATTGGATCATATTCGGGTGGGTTATTAGTTATAGAGCATGTCATTTGGATGTTGTTGTGTTTGTTTTATTTTATGTGGATTTTTCCATATTTTTTTAGATTTTTTTAGAATTTATTACGAACTAGTTATTATTTTGACTCGAATAGGAATTGAGTCAATACTTATTTACAAAATTCCACCGAAATATTTTCTCATTTCCCCCACACTTCCCCCTCCCAAAACCCTCGCTGCCCACTGTGGTTGTCGCCGCCGCAGTTGTCAACGCTACAATGCCACCGATCAACGCCGCCCCGTCCCGCCATGCCGTCGTCGTGCCGCCACAACCCATCCCGGCCACCGCCGCGCCGCACGATGCCGGAATCTTTCCACAAGCTGCGACGCTCCCTTGTCGATTCGCCACCATCTGGGCGCGACGCCGCCGCCGCCGCCGCCATGACCCCAACGACCACCCCCTTGACCTCCCTGACATTTCCCCTACCTAGCGCTGCTGTCAAAGCCGGCCGTGGGCCCGATCGGAGCGACTGACTGTTAAGTGTTTAAAATATATAATATTTACCCATGTTTTTAATATGATTTTGTACTTCTCGGGTATAAATATTATTAATTAAGTAATATTTTACTTTATTATTTTAGTTAATTAATATTTTATTATATATGCTTAACTTTTGATGTTTTAATGCAGAAAATGATGAATAAACTAAGCTTTAGATTTGATTGGTCATGACACTCACATACCCAATGGCTACTAATGTATGAGTGTTCAATGGAGTCGAACAGTTAGAAACTTAAAGGGAAATTATACTAATTAGATTACGTCGATTTGTGAACATCCTCTTCGAATTCTTATATCTCCACTTCTATATAAAGGGGTGGTCATTTGTTGTTGATCATATCTCATCTCTTGGCTTCAGATTGTAGTAGAAGCAGTAGTTTTAGTTTTTGTAATTTTCTCTTTCAGTAAAAGTTAGTTCTTCTTTATATTGTTTTGCTTAATATTGTTTTCTATTTTTATTATGGAGTAGTTTTATATTTCGTTCTAGAGAAGAATGGAACTTAACATGATTTAATTGAATTTATTTCAAGCTCTTACTCTTTATTCAATCAAATTGTTTGAATTATCATATTCTTAATGCTAAGAATAGATGATCACCTAATTCTTAGATCACGAGGTTTAATTAGATTTCGGGAGAATAGATTAAACCTCGTGATCTAAGAATTAGGTGATCAATCTATTCTTAGCATTAAGAATATGATAATTCAAACAATTTGATTGAATAAAAGAATAAGAGCTTGAAATAAATTCAATTAAATCATGTTAAGTTCCATTCTTCTCTAGAACGAAATATAAAACTACTCCATAATAAAAATAGAAAACAATAAAGCAAAACAATATAAAGAAGAAACTAACTTTTATTACGAAAGAGAAAGAAATTACAAAAACTAAAACTACTGCTTCTACTACAATCTGAAGCAAGAGATGAGATATGATCAACAACAAATGAACCACCCCTTTATATAGAAGTGGAGATACAAGAATTCGAAGCGGGTGTTCACAAATCGACGTAATCTAATTAATTATAATCGTCACTTTAAGTTTCCAACTGTTCGACTCCATTGAACACCATGACATTATAGCCATTGGAGTGGCGCCAAGTGTCATGACTCAACTCAAATCCAAAGCTTAATTTATTCATCATTTTCTGCATTAAAACATCAAAGTTAAGCATATATAATAAAATATTACATTAACTAAAACAATAAAGTAAAATATTACTTAATTAATAATGTTTATACCCAAGAAGTACAAAATCATATTAAAAACATGGATAAATATTATATATTTTAAACACTTAACACTGACCGCCCCGACCAAACTCGACACCACCGCCGGCAATCATCGCCGCCAGCGGTCGTACTTTCTGTCACCACCATTGGGACGAGCTCGCCGAGCCGGTGCTAACCCTTACCCCTGATTGCCCCGCCGGAACAGTCGCTGAAAAACCGTCACGATAGTCACCAGAAAACCGCCAGAAGGCAAATTCGATTCACCAAAATTCGTCGTAAATCACATGTTCTTCCGCCGAATCCCTCCAATCGAACCCTATCGAACTTTGGACACCATAGGGTGCTGAATTCGAGCCATGAATCCTGCGAGGTATAATTTATTTTAACTTAATTATTTAAAACTATTGATTATTAGAATTGCATGTTAGAATTGGTGAGTTGCGTGTTCTCATTATATATATAAATGTAGAATTGATTAAGGATAAAATATGAAATTTGTTTGATTGAATGGTGTTAAAAATGGAGGATAAGAAACTAATTAAGGTAATTAGGTAATGAACATGATCTAATGCAAACTAGCCTAAGTAGACTTGCTAGAATTGATATAGGTTGATGTGTGTTGATTGATGCGTGATGGATGTATGTGTGATATAGGATGTATGAATTCATCATGAGCGGGCATTAGTATTTAGTTTTGATGTGTAGGTACGGAGTAGGAGCTCGCCGCCTAGGCACGAGGACACGCTTGGAGCTTTTATCAGGTCCATTTAGGACTCGTTCTTTGTTTTATGCTATTCTATTATGTAACGACCCGGCCATTTGTCATATCCACATTGTGGGCCTAGCTGGCCAGGTGTTACTGACAATTAAACAAATATGTCTAATATTTTTATTTAACAAAACATATATAAAGATCCCACAGTCTTAGACCGTTTTCCAATAGCCACACTTATTTCTCAAATAAATAATAAAAGGAGTCCTCATATTTATTTTGCTCCATGCCCTGGTTGTCAATCACCTACTTCATACTCACACCTGCTGAAGGCAATTCCGCGTTAGTGATTACAACACTAAGTAGTATAATAGATAAAACAAATCAAGTACATTCCACTATTTCCTTATGTTTATTTTGCTAATATGCGGTGGAGTGATTCCGC
>JAURVB010005083.1:0-30772 GCA_033002965.1 Piper betle
GGTAGGACAGCTATTAATTATGTATGTGGACTGATGCTGTCTTCTACGTAGTTTCCATTCCCTTATGATAGGGATATTTAAAAGAAAAAAATCCTAACATGATAGAGTGAAGTTGTGTCGATCTATTTGCTTTTGGGAAAAAAAAATTGTTCTATTTAATGCAGTCAGTTTAGTTTGAGGATTCTACAGGTTAGCTAGTGATCTCAATGTTAATTTATGCTAATTTTTCGAGTTAGATTGGGAAAAAGAGTTTTCTGTTATACCCTTGGGTGTCTGACTAATAAGTCGAGGCCAAACCGACGAAATATTTTTGGTCAGTTTGGTTTGGTTCAACTAGAAAACAACCGAAATATTTTGATTGGCTCGGTTCGAGTAGAAATCGAATATTATGCCCCATCTACTAGACCTTTCTCTCTTGGCTATCTCCATCTTCTATAGCCACCACTAATGTTGATTGGCAAGTGCACTGCCTTAGCCCGACTAACTTCTATTGGTGTAAAACTCGAGCTGTTTGTTTGATGGTTTTATCGTTGGTTCGGTATTGACCCAGATTGAGTTGCTTTAGTATGACCCTTTTTGATGTGTATGTATATTGTATGGTATAATGTGTTAGCCAAGGCTCTAGTCTCCTCAGTGTTTGGTACACTCGGTTAGACACTATGTTGTCACGACTTTTAATTTCATTTCAGTTGTATTGATTCATAGTCAAGACGTTAGGACCATGTCTCTATGTGTCTAGTGTGCATTGCATGTTTTCGAACCCCTTACAGTTAATCTTAGCTCCTACAGGACTCATGTTGCGATTTCTGAGGCCATCCCTAGCCACTATAGGGTGGAAAATCTAGGTGTGTGTCATGCTGAGCCCAAAGGCGCCATTTGGGGCCCTTGCACTCAGCTTTAAAGATTTTCTTTTTTCTCGCTCTCGATCGCGATGCAAAGGCGCTTGTCCCACACCTTAGCATTGAGATCCAGGGTTTCTTTTTCTTGTGGACACAAAGGCCCTCTGCCAGTGTCCTTGTGCCTAAATTGATAACCTTGGTGTGTGATTTTCCTCGTGCGTGCCTGACCAGACGCTGGGGCAGGTGTCCAGCTCGTCAGAGTTGGGTGCAAAGGCTCTTAACTTGTGCCTTTGCATCGGACCTATTTTCTACCCTTTGAATACCACACTATTTCTACCTTTTTACACTTTTATTTCCTTCCTCTTACATTCCTCCATCTCTCTCCTTTCTTCACTTCCTCAACCACCATCCTAACCTTCTTCCAGCTTTCTCCAAGCTCCCCTAGTGCCTAGGAGTAGATGGTTTTAGGGTAAGAATCCTCAAAGGACTCCTAGCTGCTTATGAGGTAATGATCGCTACTTTCCTCTCTTTTTTCATGTTTTCTGGTCTATTTGCATTCTTTGTGCGTTGTTTTGTACTTTTTGTATAATTTTACACATGTAGAACTCTATCTTATGAGAATTTTAGGCTTGGTCAAGAATTTTTAAGCTATAATGAAATAGTTATGATTATTTTGCTCTAGTATGCTAGTCTTATGCACTTCCGTGGTAGATTGAGCATATCTCTTACCATAGATGCCATCTTTGGATGCTTCATATGGCATATGATCATTGACATGTATATCTACAAGTTATATGTTCATGGTTTTGCATGATATAGGCATTTCATGTATGTACGAGTGTACAACGTAGAGAAAGGTGGCAGTTTTCCTATTTCCAATGACAGCCACCCATTTTACCAATTTTTCTACCATGTTGTTGATGCCTGTTGGCGCTATATTTTGCTCATGTCTAAGGTTGTATGTTGTCTAGATCATACTAAATATCAGCCTAAATGGATATCATTTAAGTGCTTGAACATAACACCTTATCCCGGACTATGCTAGCTATGGTGTGTTGTTACTATGGGAAGGTTCGACTTTAGGGCTATTGTTTAAGTAAGTTAGAAGATTCTAAAATGTGTAAAAATTATATAATTTTTTACTATTGTCTACATGAAACTCAGTATGTTTAGTACAATTTGGGTGTCAACCCTAGTTCCTAAGCTCAAGTTGTAAAATCCTCAAGCCTAGTCTAATGGTGGTTAAATTTCGTGAAAAATTATCCAAACCTTCAGTTGAGTTCCTACTAGACCACCCTAAAATTTTAGAGTATTTGGATGGGTAGATTAGCCTCTAGGGTCTTCCTAACCCATAGAGGTCAAGTTTGTCCTGTGCAGCTACAGAAATTTACTTGCCAATGCCTTCCCTTCCCAATTTTTCTTAGGCCCAAATACTTGGAGTTTTAGTTTGAAATTTTCTTGGATTTTAGCTTTAGGTGTAGGATGGTTTCCCTAGTTTTTTTAGAATTGTTTGGAGTCTCCAAATCCATGAACAATCCTTAGAAAATTTGGTGTGTGGCATGTGGCACAGGAACATTGTTCTCAACACCTCAACATTACCGTAGTGCACATTAGTCATCATGTTAACCCATGGTGTCTTCCCATGGTAAATTTTGTGTCTGATCCTTAAAGTGTTAAGACCCATCGTCACAAATTTTGGCTTATTAGAAAAATCTTGGGGTTAAGCCCATTCTATTAACTAAGGTTAAATCCTAAGTGTTATAATTACTAATTGTCCTGGAAAAGTTCCAAACTTTAATTAAGTTTCTTAATGGTGATAGTGAGTATATAATTAGCCTAATTGAGTTAATTAAGTTTGTGAGTGTGCATGTGCATGCGTGGAGGCTTTCCTTTATTTTGCATGATAGCATAATCAAAGTGTGATTAGGATTTCATTTCATTATTAGGATACACAGAGTAAACTCAATGAGTTAAGACAAGGAGCTCTACTCATCCAGGTCTCTAATACACTTCAGCTTCATCTTCTGCTTAACTCCTTGAGTGAGGATTTCAACTGATTTTAAATGATAGGACGATGTTAATGACGTTTTATCGAATCCCACCAATGTCAGACTATTTAATCCGGTTTTTCGTAGTTTAATTAAACCTCAAAGCTGAGATCCCTTAATGGTTTCGAAAGTAAGATGTAGAAACTTTATGATATAAGTCCCTACCTAAGTATTATATGATTATTATGATGGTTTACACTTTTATGAATAAGAGAGTTGTAAAGAGATATGCAGATTGTATTAGTACTCCTTTTACCCTAAGTAGTCCATTGTATAAGGGTGCTAAGTGCACAATGTATTTTTGAAATTTACACCATTGGTTCTGAGTCATTCGAGTACGGTGATGGGTGATATATTGAATATGTGAGGGTGTAAGTTGATATGTATATGCTTATGTTGTTGTGCTTTGCACGTTGACTTATGTTGTATGTTGATGATATGATTGTGAGTACTTAGTCTAACTCTCTTATGACTTGTTGTCATGTGAGGCTTCTCGAAGTTTCATTCTTCTTCGTGGGTAATGGGATACCCATATTCTAGTATTAAATTATCGATAGTTATTTGTAAACCGGTAATCAAACTTGTTTAATTACTAACAGTTTTCTTAGCGCCACATACAAACAGGGCATGGGTTTGGCGCAAAAGCATCCGCCGAATGCCTTTGTGCCAGCCCCAAAACCCTAATCCTCAACTTTGTTAGCGTAAGGTAGCTAGGACAACCTCAAAAACCATTCCTCAGGTCCTACAGGGGATAGGATGATTGAAAGTGTTCCAAACACACAACAAGCAAACAAGACTCACAAGGGACCAGTCCCAACATCTGAAATTTGCTAAATTCAAATAAGTTTAGAAATATTAAGTTTAGTCTTTTTCTAAATTTAAATATTGTGGGTACGGTTGTCTTATTATAATAATCTATATTTACTTGATACTATTGCATCTTTTAATGGGACTTTGCATATGGGCTTACGTGGTACAAAAAGAAAATTAACCAATGAGAATTCTGTTTTACACTGGCACAAGCGTTTAGGACACATTTCTAAACGAAGAATTGAACAACTTATGTTAGATGGAATTCTTGATTCTCTTAATTTATCAGATTTCAAGTTTATACTAAGTGCATTAAGGGGAAAAAACAAATATAAGGAGGTTAGGTGCCAATAGATCTTCAAACATCTTAGAACAAATACATACGGACATTTGTAGGTCATTTACTACGGCTTCTTGGAATGATCAACAATATTTTATTACGTTCATACACGATTATTCTCGTTATAGTCACCTTTTATCTCATTTATGATAAGTCTCAAACATTGAACATATTTAAGGCATATAAGACATAAGTTGAGAACCAACTTGACAAAACTATTAAAGCTGTTAGATCAAACCATGGTGGTGAATATTATGGTATATATGATGGATCAGGTATAAAACGTCCAGGACCATTTGTCAAATTCCTAGAAGAGTACAGAATCGTCCCATTATACACAATGTCAGGTACTCCTAAGATGAATGGTGTTGCTAAGAGATGAAACCGAACATTAAAAGACATAATGAGAAGTATGATTGCTCATACTACTTTACCTAGTTCACTCTAGGGTGAGGCGCTAAAGACAACAATATATCTTCTTAATAGAGTACTGACAAAGGCAACAGTTAAGACCCTTATGAATTATGGACTGAAAAAACCCACTCTAAAGCATTTACTCATTTGGGGTTATACACCTGAGGCAAGGACTTATAAGCCAAATGAAAGGAAAATGGACTCAAGAACAGTTAGCAATTATTTTGTTGGGTATTCTGAACGGTCAGAGAGGATACGTTTTATGATCCCACAACAAGGTCATTCTTTAAAATGAGAAATGCCCAGTTCTTTAAGGATGTTAAGTTTTGAAGTGGAAATAAAGTTAGAGACTTTGTCTTTGAAGAAGAATCTATTTCTCTTCCCATGATTGTTCTTGACAATAATCAAGATCATATTTCTGATGTTGTATAAGAAACAATACCAAAAATAGAAGACAATGCTAAGAATCTCCCTAATCAGAATCGTCAAGTTATACCTGAAGAGAAAACTCAACAGCTTCAAGAGCAAATGCCATTGAAGTGATCCACAAGTGAAAAGAAAAATGCAATTCCCAATGATTATATCATCTTTCTCCAAAAACATGAGGATAACAATGGAATGATGGAAGATGGTCCAATCAAGTTTCATGAGGCCATGAAGAGTTCTAATTCTAAAAAGTAGATTGACGCCATGAATAAAGAGATGAAGTCCATGAAAGCTAATGTCATTTGGGATCTTGTCCCATTGCCTGAAAGTGCAAAACTTATAGGTTGTAAATGGATATTTAAAACCAAGAGGGATTCAAAAGGTGGTGCAGAAAGATATAAGACTTATCTTGTTGCACTCAAAAGGAAGGCATCGATTATAATGAGATTTTCTCTTTTATTTCATCGAAGGACTCATTCAAAATAATTATCCCATTAGTGGCACATTTTGATCTTGAGTTACATCAGATGGATGTAAAAATTGTGTTTCTAAATAGTGATATGGATGAAACAATTTATATGGTGCAACCAGAAAACTTTGTATCAGGAGATTCAAAGAATATGGTTTACAAATTAAAGAAATTCATATATGGACTTAAGTAGACTTCTCGTCAATGGTATCACAAATTTCATAAGTTAATCTCTTGTTTGGTTTTAAGATGAATGTGATTGATGATTGTATTTACCATAAGTTTAGTGGGACTAAGTATATTTTTCTAGTTTTATATGTTGACGATATATTGCTTGCCAGTTATGATATAGGTTTTTTGCATGAAACCAAGAGATTTTTATCAAAGAAATTTGAAATGAAAGATGTTGAAAATACGTCTTTTGTATTAGGAATTCAAATACAACGGGATCGCTATTGATGTATACTCAAATTATCACAAAAGACCTATATAAAAAGTGCTTCAAAAATTTGGCATGCAAGGTTGTAAACCAGGTGATACCCCTGTTTCTACAGGAAATAAATAGTCTCAATCAATGCCTTAAAAATGACATAGAAAGAAAGAAAATGCAAAAGATTCCCTATACTTCAACAATGGGAAGTATTATGTATGCTCAAGTCTGTATGCATCTAGATATTGCATATATTGTTGGAATGTTGGGCAAATATTTAAATAATCCAGGATTGGATCATTCGAAAGCATCCAAAAGAGTCATGAGATATCTTCAGAGAACAAAACATTACATGCTTACATATCGAAAGTCAAATCAACTTGAGATCATTGGGTATTATGATTTTGATTTTACTGGATGTCAAGATAGTTGTCGATCCACTTCTGGCTATGTCTACCTGCTTGTTGGAGAAGCTATTTCTTGGAGGAGTGCTAAGCAGACACTCATAGCTTCTTCCACTATGGCAACTAAATTCAATTCTTGTTATGAAGCATCCAATCATAGAATATGGTTGCGGAATTTTATCACAGGGCTGTGATTATTGAATATTGAAAGACTACTTAAGTTATATTCTAACAATCAGTCTGTAATATTATATTCAAATAACAACATGAGCTCATCTAAATCAAAACATATAGAGATCAAGTATCATGTTGTGAAAGAAAGAGTTTAGAACGGTAAAGTTTCTATAGAGTATATTGGGACAAACTCTTTGGTTGCAGATCCGCTTATTAAAAGTTTACCACCTAAGGTCTTTTATGAACATATTGCTCATCTGGTTATTATATCATTTGATGATATATTACTTTAGAGGGAGTTTTTTTATATGTGAATTATAGTATTTGGTTTATGTTTCACTCTATTTTGGTGATCTCATAAAGTTAGACCAGTTAAAAATAAGCATATTTAGATCAAATTACATGTAATTTTCATACTAAACATTCATGCTTGTTCTATGTCATTTAATTATGTAGATGTATGTGACCATTGATGGATTTACTTACGATATACGTAATAAAAACTGCCTTGATCCTATATTAACATTAGTTAATGGACAAGATTGTTATTTTTAGAATAATAGCATATGTTATTTTAGAGCTTCTAAGGTTATATGGTGATATAAAATTATATTTGTATATATAGTTTAAGTGGGAGATTGTTGGATTTTAAATGTATATATTCATGCATGTATAATTATATCATATGCTATTATTTAAGGTTAGGCCTAAATTAAATTAATCTATTAAAGTTAAGTTTAATGACCACCTGAATTAAATTGATAGCATCTGACCTAAATTGCTCCATATACCAAACCCGTACAATCTGTCAGATGTCGTCTCCATTGACCGCCGAAGATCCGTTTAAGGGCCATCAGCTTTGGAGTAAGTTGGGTTGAACCAGCCCTCTGTGCTGATTTCAGCAGAACCAGCCCCAAAAGCCAACCCATTTTGGTTCGGTTTCATAAATTTTAATTTTAGAATTATTTAAGGTCCTCGTGAGCTTGGATAGAGACGAAATTCAGTCCCAGGCGCATAGGATGGGTTATTGCAAAGATTTGAAGACAAGAAAAGGATGTCAGTGCATTGGAGTAAAAGTCATCGAAGGCAAATTAATTAAAAAAGACAAAATTATTATTTTATGTAAATTAGAAAATAAAAATAATAATAAATTTATGATTGTCAAACAACCATATAGTAACTTAAAGGATTCACGTTGAACTCAAAAGAACCACGTAAAATTATATATATATATTACCCCACTCATGACATTAATTATTATTATTTATTATTTCTTATTCGCACAGTTTCTTTGTGATCGTGATTTAAAGATTCACAGTCCCTTGCTCGGTCCCACCAAACACTAAATTCAAAATGACTTGAAGCATCATGGTGCAATTTCATGGCTGAACAAATTGATAGATCAAAATTGTACTATTTTTTATAAATGATGGTGGCATAGCTTAATAGATGACATTTGATAACAAGTTATTTGGAGTTTAAAATGTTTAAGTTTTTATCAAAACAAGTTTAGAATTTGAAGTTCAAAATGCACAAGTTTCTCAGCAGCTTGATCCTAGACAGATGACAGGGAAAGATGAACGAAATAAATAAGATGTTGGATGTTGTAGATTATGTCTCCTGACCTTGCGGACACTGTAGGAAAATTAAAGTTTTTGAAATGATTAGAATCAAAATAAAGGTGATAAGACACTAATAAGGGCATAAAATTTTTTTCGCCCCAAAACTTTGATCTAGGCCATCTAATTACAAGGATGACCCAAATCTATTGTTTTCAAAAAAAAAAAAGTAAACCTCCCCCAATGACATCGGCGGCCGCCGAGCTGCATTGCCGACCGCGGGCGGCCATGTCTAGCCGCCCCTAGACCAAATCTAGCTACAACTAGATATGGCCACGTAGCCAGGAAGTGAACAGACCTGGCCAGTGGCTACTAGATCCAGTCGTGCAGCAAAAAATAATAATAATAAGTTGCCGGCTACAGCCAGGTCCGACAATCGTTGGCCAGGTCTGGTTGCCCATTGGCCAAATCCAGCTGCGGGGCAGCCAGACATGGCCCGCCAAGCCTGGATGGGGCTGCTAAGCCAAAGATCTGGTCGTCTGGCCTTATGTGGCAAGAGGCCAGATCTAGCCGCCACAGGCCAGGTCCCGCCCCCGACCATGGCTGGCCAAGTCCAGCCCACGACGATCCCGATGCAGCCTAGCCGCCCCTCGCCCTCGCTGCCTAACCCCATCGTTGAGCACTTTCGCCAGGATTTAGCTGGTGTGCGGCCAGACAAGGTCGCCCGTAGCCGGATGTGGTCGGCACGGTGGCGCAGCAGCTGCCGGCACTATGGGCGAATTTGGCCAGTGGATGACCAGATAAGGCCAGATATGGGGGAGTTTATTATTTTTTAAAAAATGATCTGAGTCGTCCTTGTAATCGGACAACCCATATCAAGCTTCAGGCTAGAAAAAATTTTCTACCCCAGGCTAGGGAAAACTTTACCATTTTACTAATTGATGGTGGCATAGCCTAGCCAATGATGTTGGAAAACAAGTTTTGTATTTGAAACTTAAAATGTAAAACCCACGATTCGAGTCAGGGCTTTATATTCAGAACCGGTCAGTTCGATTGTTATTTTCGAGTTGAGTCAGTTTCAGAACACGTGTACTGAGCCGACGCCAATCATGTGTATGAGCTATGAGGGTAATGCGTACCCAAGTATATGATGATAACGTCATGAATACACCAGAACAGAATGAGTTATCAGAATATATGAGAGTATGCCAGTTACTTTTTTTTATTTTTATATATAGTAGATTGTAGAATTAGTCTTAGGCCGTTTATCGCGTTAGGACGTGTTATGGGCAGTTTGGGTAGGTTGATAGTTCTAGAGCATATCATTATGATGTTTTGGTGTTTGTTTGATTTTATGAGATTTTTCCCGATTTTTGTTAGGATTTAATACGACTTAGTTATTATTCTTGACTTGAGCTGAAGACGAGTCAAGTCTTATTTACGAGTTTGCCACCAAGACATTCCCCCGACCTTTTCTTCTTCCTCACCCAAACCCTTGCCCTGACGCCGCCCATTTTTGCTTGTTGTCGCCGTAGCCGTCGATGTCGGCCTACCGCCGATTGTCGCCGCCAGGCCCCGCCTCGACGTTGTCATGCCGCCTCGAGCACCCCGGCCACCGCTAGGCCGCCGTGACATCGGAATCGCCACGCCTAGCTCCACGGTTGCATTTCGGCCACGTCCTTGATCGTGCCGCCGGCGATCGTCGCCACCATGATCCAACTGTAGCCTCGACACCCTAGACCACCCAGCGACCTTCCCCGACCAGAGTGGAGGCCATCATCGCCCAGGCCGGCCGGATCTAGCCACCCACCACCGCCGCCTCTATTTTAGCCATTTTCAGGCGAGCCACTGCCTCGGCCGACCACGTCGATGTCGTGGATGTGTTAGGCTCGCTGAGCCGGTTCCAATGGTACCCAATATGACCACTTTCCGGCCAGTAGACGCCGCCGGTGACTGTCGCCAGAAAACCGCCGGAAGCTGCCGGAAAACTACTGAAACGTGCCGGTAAACCGCCGAAAAATTGGATTCGCTAGAATTCACCGGATCTTCCGAGGAGTTCATCCAGTCGATCCCGATCAAACGTCGGACGCCAATGAGCGCCGAATTCAAACTCTGAGATGTGCGATGGAACCCTAGCCATCGCCGATTGCCGACGACGTGAGGTATACCTCCGATTTGATTATTTAAAATTGATAATGATTGTTAGCATAACATGTTAGAATTGAGTAGTTGTCATGATGAATGCCAGACTATGAATGAAGTAAAGATGTGCATGATGTGGTTAACAGGGAATGAATAGTAAGTAATCTGATGAAGTAAAGTAAATTTGAGCATGATAATCGAGTACGATGTAACTTAGGAAAATACAATAAAATTGGCATGAATAGGATGAGTTAGAATTATTTTTTATATTTATGGTTATTTGATGGTTGATGATTTTGTGTTTGATTGTGTTGAGTTTGATGCATCATTTAGTTAGTGGGCGTTAGTATTTACTTTTGATGTGTAGGTACGAAGTAGGAGTTCGCCGCCTAGGCACGATGACACACTTGGAGCTTCTACTAGGTCCGTTTAAGACTCGTCTCTATTTTACGCTCTTTTCTATTGTATGTGTATTTTATTATTTGCAGGACGGGTTAAGTGGCATTTTATTGGATCCTACTTAACTCGGGCCATTCAACCGAACAATTTTTCGGATTAATAACCCCTCGAGGATGAGATCCCCGAGGATGATTTCGAAAACAAGATCCACCACAAGTTGCCTTCGGGCCTATTATATAAATCCCTACCCAGCCCTATATATATGTAGTTTTTGTATTTTCAATGAGACGAGAGATGGAGAAACCGACTGCACATACCATGAGCAGATGCCGTGACAGTCAAAGCGGGCTCTGGATTAGTGCCAGTGGACTGTTCCATTCCCGAGTGATCCTGACAACTCCGCGTTTGAGTTCCTCGCACCCGGAGAACGTGGAGGTTTACGGGTACTGTTTAGTACAGCGCATGTCCGAACTTGTGGTTCAAAGGGTACTAAAGGCGACTGCCTAAGAGTACTCGGCCTTCGTACTCAAGGCCATGAGAAATATAGAGGTAAGGAGAGGGATTAGGATTTGAGACCAGTAAATGAAGTAAAAAAATGCCGAGAGTGGCATCAGCAGCAGTAGATCAGTAAGTTCGGGATGCTACCGGGTCTGCAGCCCAGTGGCTCCTTAGTAGTTCCCTTCAGAGTGTTCACGTGGAGTATATGATGTTTTCTTTCATATGAGAGTTTGCTCTCATAGCCAGCTTGTTATAGTTATTTTCTTTTTTGGACTAGTAACACTTGTTACTGACGTGTTTTTATACTATATGTAGGTAATAATTACGAGTTGGAGGAGCCAGCTTGGACGGAGGAGCACTGTTGTAGCTTGCACACATGTCAGTCGATAGAGTGGTTAATATTCTATTTATGATGGTATTATATTGTGAATGTTGTGAAATGCTAAGACATGATAAGATATGATTAAATGCAATGAGATGATGTTATGACGTGATGAAAAGCTAAGACATGATGACAAGAGGTGAAATGTGATCAGAGTGCGCAACGGAAGTGTGGTGGGTTGAAACCCAAAGTTCCATAATGAGTATATAGTATATTAGATTATGTCTGATTGAAATTGTTGATATATGCATATATATTGGTATATATTGTTTTGACAGGGTGGACCCTAATTGCACTTTTAGGGAAGATTCTGTCCGTTTTGTTTTAGAATTTTTATTGAGTTTGATCGTAATTGTATTGGTGTGTACTTTGAATTGCATGTCATTCATGTAGTACTATGTTAGGGTTTGTGCATTCATCCATGCATTGCGAGTTGTATCTTCATCTTAAGACGCCGAGATTGGATCTGCATGAGTTAGGTTCAAGTTAGCCGACCTAACCAGGGCCTTTAACATGCCAGTTCGGTTCACGAGTGTGAACCAGATTTGGGGTGTTACAAAATTGGTATCAGAGTAACTCTCGGTCGATTAAGATGTAAGATACTTTTATAGGTGATGTGTGTGCAAAGACTGCTCCAAGTCCAGCTAGCAGGTATGTTTCTTTTGATTTTCTTTACATGCAGATCTTTTTTCATAAGTTAGTTGCATAACATTGTATTCAAGACTTGATCAGAAGTATGTGGAATTGGCCTTAGTTGAGCATGTCATTTCTATGGTTTTTTTATCGTGATATCAGACTGTTTGTCAGTTAGATGTAAGCAGGGAATGTTGTAGTACTAGCAGAGGTAGAATGGGTATAAGATCTCATCTTATACCTGATTTGGTGTCAACAGGAATCTAACTAGCATGTCATGATGGGGGCTTAGAGACCCACAAGTTCTTTCCATCGCATAAGAGATTTGGATGAGTTAGGGTGTCCACATTTTCAGTCAGCTGAGGCTGAATTGGATGTTGACCAGCTGTCCATGTTTTGCATGTCACCACCTTAGTCCTGCTTCCATTGGATGTGGTGTACATAGTGGGAAAGAACTTGAAGTATAGAGATACTAGCAAGTTAGTTGGCACATGAGATGGACCACTTCCAGAAGATAGTAATGAATGAGAATGAATGCAAGGTGGATCAACAGTCCAATGGGCATTTCACCGCATCCCCCTCTTCCACTAGTTTATGACCTATGGGTAGAAATTTTGGCTTCTTTTTGCTAGACATAGGTCTCGATATGACAAGGAAAAGATCAGGACTACCATTGTCTGTGAGATTAGTTATTTGACCAGATTCTACCAGAGATAAGGCACCAGATCAGTGATTGCCATTTGAAAGCTAGTCAGCACTAATAGAAGTAGCCACTCCAGATTTCAAGAGATTGCAATGAGTTCAGCATAGGTTTACCATTATATGTGTCAACACATGATCCAAACCCCTCTGGATTAGACACGTATGGTTGGACAACCTGAGCCTAGTTGTTAGCAGCCAAGATATGTCAGAGATAGTAGAGTCGATTTACAATGTATACGATCAAGATCAGATTTTTAGTATCTAGATAGAATTGTCACCGACAGAGTTGCACAACCACCGACCGAGTGCATGACCACCGACCGAGTGCACAACCACCGACCGAGTGCACAACCACCAACCGAGTTGCTCAACCCCGGACTGAGTAGCACAACCACCGACCGAGTTGCACAACCAGCGTCGACCGAAGTTGCATGACCGCCGACCGAGTCACACAACCACTGCCGAGAACACAACTGCCATCCGAGATGTACTAGCCACCGACCGAAGATGCACTACCGCCGTCCGTGTATTGCTCATCTGCCGACTGAGTAGATTAGTTAGAGCTTAGTAGGGGTAGAAATGGAGGAACAAGATATAAATACAATGGAAATTGGCAAAATAGAGAAGAGTTAGGAAAAGTGAGGTTATTTTGATGAGATGGCATAGGATCCGACTTAACAAGCTCTCTTGCAATTAGTGTCTTGACCTAACACCCTTGGGTCAGATGAATATTGCAAGATAACCCCATCAGGCACTGTTAGTGACAGTCTCATAGGGATGCACATGGACAGAGTCAGGGAACATGACCGTATGACCTTCAGATGAGATGGTCATAATGATCCGATTGTGCAGATTGCATGATAATACATCCATGGGCCACAATCAGCATAGATCAGATGGTTAGTAGACAGTCACACACGCTGATGAACCTATTTAGTGATGGGCCAACCAGTGATAGGAATTCGACTTATATTAGAGTATTGGGCTTAGATAGAGGGTTAGTGAGGAAGGGTTTCTCAGAAGGATAGTGATTCCCTTATGTTTCGCCAGCATGATTAGGTTCTCACCTTGAGACATAGGATTGAGCCTTGCCCTGAGTATAGAGGTACCTTTATGGTACTGATTAGGGTTTATAGTGCAGGTAGATGTTGCAGACTGATCTTCCGATGAGGATTCTACCCCAGCATGAGAGCGATGTAAACAGAGACTTCAGACAGAATAGGTCATGCTGACCAGACAGAGTGATATCGATGTATGCTCATCTTCATTGATAGCCTTGCTTGAGAGTCTACCACAGCGGTAGTAGTCATGTGAGTCAAGATTAGTACTACAAATCATTATGGGATGGCAGGTCACACACCACTGAAGAGCGGACGAGACACGTGTCAAACCTCACTATGAGTCCCCGTAGACTTGAGGGGAGACAGTGGTTCTTTGGGTCGTTTGAACCCCGCCCATTTAGAAGTGCATGATTAGTACAATATCAAGAAACATGTGCCTACTATTAGCTGATTGAACTAGTTCCATTTAGGAGCCGTTTTTGACATTCGTCATTGATTGACTATTCCACAGCCTGATCACCTGTGGCATAGTGAATTATGGTAATCTTAGAGACATGTCTATAGACCTACCAATATATTTTGGCCACCCAGTACGCTACATAGGGATTTCATCTCCCCTACCACTTGCATGACACCTTGACCTCACCATAGATCAAAGGGACATACCTATGTAGCAGGTCTTTCTTAGCCTAGTGGATTCCCCTATTTACCTAGCGTCAGACACTACATGTGAGAATGAGATATTACCTAGTGAGAGTTCTTGAGTAGTGGGACCAGATTTTCATGAGATTCAGCATCCCTTCCTAGAGCCTAGAGATGTCAGACAAAGTAGAGTTTTCACTTGAGGATTCCTACTCACCCCTTTGTAAGTATCAGTTCTACCATCAGTTTATCCAGAGTATTGAGATGAGTATACATTGACCAGAGTACAGAGCACATGATGCAGACTAGATGCAGACTCTACAAACTATGCAGAGTAAGTTATCATACTCCTTGAGACACACTGTGTATGTACAGGTGTTCTTGCCTCCTTTCAGCAGTAGTTAGTGGTAGTATAGATAGTCACCCGAGCCATAGTATGTAGTAGAGTCATAGCAGCTATCCTTGTTCTCTTATAGAACAGAGTGAGATACTTGACTCAGGACCGAGTCAACTAGGACCTAGTGAGCGGTCCAGTTCCTTATATAGGGACACCTGAGAGTTGGATCTAGACTGGCGACAGTGAGCCCTAGAGCTCATTAGCTTATTCACTCGACCTAGCAGGAGACTCATAGCATACTTTAGATTGGTTGTAGGACTTAGGAATAGAGTTTCCTGAGAGTACATGTAGGAGACTTTTCACAGATGAGGATTAGAGGGACATGGGTAGATGCTAGCAGGTAGGTCTTACCCTCGATGTAGTTTTCCCATACATAGTTCAGATTAGAACCTTGCGATACTCTAGAGCATCTTCTTGACCAACCCAGTAGGCCCTTAGGGGTGACCTAGGTTTCCCGCTGAGTTAGCAATAGGGATCAGAACAAAAAAGCATGATGATGGTAATGTCAGAACATGCAGACAGTAGTAGGGATCAGAACAGAAGAGAATGGTGATGGTCATGTTAGAACAGGCACAGATAGCTTAGAAACAGAATGTTGATACTAACACCATCACAATCAGAACTGCCATGACGGCGCAGCTACAGTAAGTGAGGATGTACGTGACTATTGAAGGGTGGAGGATACAACTGGTGTGTATCTAGCTCCAGGTATTAGTTTAGTTTAGTAGAACCTCCTTGAGTTGAAATTTCGAGGACAAAATTTTTATAAGGAGGGAAGATTGTAAAACCCACAATTCAAGTCAGTGTTTTACATTCAGAACCGGTCGGTTTGATCCTTATTTTCGAGTCGAGTTAGTTTCAGAACACGTGTACTAAGCCGACGCCAGTCGTGTGTATGAGCTATGAGGGTCATGCGTACCCAAGTATAAAATGATAATGTCATGTACACAGCAGAACAGAATGAGTTATCAGAATATATGACAGTATGCAGTTATTTTTGTTTATTTTTTATATATAGTAAATCGTAGAATTAGTCTTAAGCCGTTTATCGTGTTAGGACGCGTTATGGGCAGTTTGGGTGGTTGATAGTTCTAGAGCATATCATTATGATGTTTTGGTGTTTGTTTGATTTTTTGGGATTTTTCCTGATTTTTGTTAGGATTAAATGCGACTTAGTTATTATTCTTGACTCGAGCCGAAGACGAGTCAAGTCTTATTTACGAGTTTGCCACCAAACACCCCCGACCTTTTCTTCTTCCTCGCCCAAACCCTTGCCTAGACGCTGCCCCTTTTTGCTTGTAATCGTCGCCGCCATGGATGCCGGCCTGCCGCCGATCGTCACCGCCAGGCCCCGCCTCGACATTGCCATGCCGCCTCAAGCACCCCGGCCACCACCAGGCTACCGTGACGTCAGAATCACCATGCCTAGCACCGCGGCTGTGTTTCAGTCACGTCATTGATCGTGCCACCGGCAGATTGTCGCTGCCACAATCTAGCTGTAGCGTCGACACCCTCGACCACCCGGCGACCTTCCCCGACCAGAGTGGAGGCCATCGTCGCCCAGGCTGGCCAGATTTAGCCACCCACCACTACCGCCTCTGTTTTAGCCTTTTATCGGCAAGCCACCACCTTAGCCAATCATGTCGACATCGTGGATAAGCCATGAGGGTCATGTGTACCCAAGTATATGATAATAACGTTATGAACACAACAGAAAAGAATGAGTTATCAGAATATATGAGAGTATGCAGTTCATTTTTTATTATGATATATAATGGATCATAGAACTAGTTGTAGGCCGTTTACCACGTTATGGGCATTTTGGGTGGGTTGATAGTTCTAGAGCATATCATTATGATTTTTTTTTGTGTTATTTGATTTTATGGGATTTTTCCCAAATTTTTTTGGAATTTTTTTACGACTTAAATATTGTTTTGACTCGAGTCGGAGTCGAGTCAAGTAATATTTACGACTTTGCCACCACACACCCACACGCCTTCTCTTCCTCGCCCAAACCCTTCCCCGACGCCGCCCCCGTGCAGCGTCGCCGTCGCCGCTGTCTATGCCGCCCGGCCCTCGATCGTCACCACTCAACTTCGCCACGGCGTTGCCATGCCGCCTCGACCAGCCTCGGCCACTACCAGGCCGCCGTGACGCTGGAATCGACTCGCCTAGCGTCGCGGCTACATTTTGGTCGCGTCGCCGATTCCGCCACCGGCAACCATTGCCACCACGATCAGGTGGTCGCCTCAGCACCCTCAACCACCCAGTGACCCTTCTTGACCGGAGCAGAGGCCGTCGCCATCGTGGCCGGCCGGATCTAGCCACCCATCGCCGCCGGTTCTGTTTTGCCATTTTTCGCTGAGCCGCTGCCTCTATTGGCCGCATCAACATCGTATATGAGTCGGGCTAGCCAAGCCGGTTCCAAGGGTACCCAACAAGACCACTTTCCGGCCAGTAGACGCCGCCGGTGACTGTCGCCGGAAAACCGCCAAAAGCTGTCGGAAAACCGCCGAAAACCGTCGAAAAACCAGAATTTCTGGAATTCGCCAGATCTTCCGCAGAGCTCATCTAGTCGATCCCAATCGAACGTCGGATGCCGAGGAGCGCCGAATTCGAGCTCCAAGATGAGCGACGGAACCCTAGCCGTTGCCGATTACCAACGACGTGAGGTATAATTACCTCCGATTGAGTTATTTAAAATTGATTATGATAGTTAGCATAGCATGCTAGAATTAACTAGTTGTCATGATGAATGCCATACTATGAATGGAGTAAGGATGTGCATGATGAGATTAAGTAAGTGATCTAATGAGATGAAGTATAAGCATGCTAATTGAGCACGATGTAACTTAGGAAACACGATAAATTGGAATGAATAAGATGATAGAATTATTTTCACTTTTATGATTATTGATTATTGATCGATTATTTGAGGGATGATTATTCTGTCGTGTGATATTCATTGATTTTGATGCATCATGTAGTTAGTGGGCATTAGTATTTAGTTTTGATGTGTAGGTACGGAATAGGAGCTCGCCGCTTAGGCACGATGACACGCTTGGAGCTTCTACCAGATCTGTTAGGACTTCTCTCTGATTTTTATGATCTTTTCTATTGTATGTTTGATTTATTGTCTGCAGGACGGGTTAAGTGGCGTTTTATCAGATCCCACTTAACTTGGGCCATTTAACCGAACATTTTCCGGATTAATAACCCCTCGAGGATAAGATCCCTCGAGGTTGATTTCGAAAATAAGATCCACCAAAAGTTGCCTTCGGGCCTATTATATAACTCCCTACCCAAGCCTATATATATATAGTTTTCGCGTTTTTGTGAGACGAGAGATGGAGAAATCGACTGCACGTACCATGCAAAGGATGCCGTGACAGTCAAAGCGGGCTCTGATATAGTGCCAGCAGACTATTCCATTCCCGAGGGATCCTGAAAACTCCGCGTTTGAGTTCCTCACACCCGGAGAACGTGGAGATTTACGGTTACTGTTTAGTACAGCGCATGTCCGGACTTGTGGTTCAAAGGGTACTAAAGGCGACTGCCTGAGAGTACTCGGCCTTCGTGCTCAAGGCCAGGAGAAATATAGAGGTAAGGAGAGGGCTTATGATAAAGTTTCACGAGAAGTACTGAAAAGAAGTGTCGAGAGCGGCACAGTACCAGCAGCAGATCAGTAAGTTCGGGATGCTACCGGGTCTGCAGCCCAGTGGCTCCTCAGTAGTGCCCTTCAGAGTGTTCACGTGGAGTATATGTTATTTTCTTTCATATGAGAGTTTGCTCTCATAGCCAGTTTGTTATAGTTATTTTCTTTTCGGACCAGTAACGCTTGTTACTAACGTTTTTCCTATATATATGTAGGTGATAAGCATGAGATAGATGTGCCGGCCAGGATGGAGGAGCAATAAGGACTTCTGCACACACACATTGGGTGATTGAATGTTTAATGTTTTGTTTATGATGTTATTTTATATGCATGTTATGATTAAATATTTGAGGCATGACAATGACATGAAATGAAATGATCAGAGTAGCGCAACAAAAGTGTGATAGGTTAGGACCCAAAGTTCAGAGAATGATGAATATAGTAGATTAGAAGTCTGTGTGAATGCTAGTGTTGCTATGTGTATATATGTTTGAATATATGATTTTGACAGGGTGGCCCCTAATTGCATTTTTAGGGGAAATTCTGTCCCTTTCGTTTTAGAATTTTTACTAATTTTGATTGTAATTGTGTTGGTGTGAAAATTAGTTGCACGTCATCCATGTAGTATCCTGTTAGGGTTTTATGCATTCATACATACATATAGCAAGTTAGATCTTCATCTTAAAATGCCGAGATTGGACCCGCACGAGTTAGGTTTGGGTTGGCCGACCTAACCGGGGCCTATAACATGCCGGTTTGGTTCACGAGTGTGAACCGGATTTGGGGTGTTACAGATGAGCACCGAATTCGAGCTCCGAGATGCGCGACGGAACCCTAGCCGTCGCCGATTGTCGACGACGTGAGGTATAATTACCTCTGATTTGATTATTTAAAATTGATAATGATTGTTAGCATAACATGTTAGAATTGAGTAGTTGTCATGATGAATGCCAGACTATGAATGAAGTAAAGATGTGCATGATGTGGTTAACAGGGAATGAATAGTAAGTGATCTGATGAAGTAAAGTAAATTTGAGCATGATAATCGAGTATGATGTAACTTAGGAAAAATACAATAAAATTGGCATGAATAGGATGAGTTAGAATTATTTTCATATTTATGGTTATTTGATGGTTGATGATTTTGTGTTTAATTGTGTTGAGTTTGATGCATCATTTAGTTAGTGGGTGTTAGTATTTAGTTTTGATGTGTAGTACCAGGTCCGTTTAGGACTTGTCTCTGTTTTACACTCTTTTCTATTGTATGTTTATTTTATTATTTGCAGGACGGGTTAAGTGGCATTTTATTGGATCCCACTTAACTCGGGTCATTCAACCGAACAATTTTTTGGATTAATAACCCCTCGAGGATGAGATCCCTCGAGGATGATTTCGAAAACAAAATCCACCACAAGTTGCCTTCGGGCCTATTATATAAATCCCTACCCAGCCCTATATATATGTAGTTTTTCGAGAGATGGAGAAACCGACTGCACATACCATGAGCGGATGCCGTGACAGTCAAAGTGGGCTCTGGATTAGTGCCAGTGGACTGTTCCATTCCCGAACGATTCTGACAACTCCGCATTTGAGTTCCTCGCACCCGGAGAACGTGGAGGTTTACAGGTACTGTTTAGTACATCGCATGTCCGGACTTGTGGTTCAAAGGGTACTAAAGGCGACTGCCTAAGAGTACTCGGCCTTCGTGCTCAAGGCCAGGAGAAATATAGAGGTAAGGAGAGGGCTTAGGATTTGAGACTAGAAAATGAAGTAAGAAAATGCCGAGAGCGGCATCAGCAGCAACAGATCAGTAAGTTCGGGATGCTACCGGGTCTGCAGCCCAGTGGCTCCTCAGTAGTGCCCTTCAGAGTGTTCAAGTGGAGTATATGATGTTTTCTTTTATATGAGAGTTTGCTCTCATAGCCAGCTTGTGATAGTTATTTTATTTTCCAGACTAGTAACACTTGTTACTAACGTGTTTTTATACTATATGTAGGTAATAATTACGAGTTGGAGGAGCCAGCTTGGACGGAGGAGCATTGTTGTCGCTTGCACACATGTCAATCGATAGAGTGGTTAATATTCTATTTATGATGGTATTATATTGTGAATGTTGTGAAATGCTAAGACATGATAAGATATGATTAAATGTAATGAGATGATGTTATGACGTGATGAAAAGCTAAGACATGATGACAAGTAGTGAAATGTGATCAGAGTGCGCAGCGGAAGTATGGTGGGTTGAAACCCAAAGTTCCATAATGAGTATATAGTATATTAGATTATGTCTGATTGAAATTGTTGATATATGCATATATATATATTGGTATATATTGTTTTGACAAGGTGGACCCTAATTGCACTCTTAGGGAAGATTTTGTCCGTTTTATTTTAGAATTTTTATTGAGTTTGATCGTAATTGTATTGGTGTGTACTTTGAATTGCATGTCATTCATGTAGTACTATTTTAGGGTTTGTGCATTCATCCATGTATTGCGAGTTGTATCTTCATCTTAAGACGCCGAGATTGGATCTGCATGAGTTAGGTTCAGGTTAGCCGACCTAACCAGGGCCTGTAACATGCCGATTCGGTTCACGAGCGTGAACTAGATTTGGGGTGTTACATAAAATGTTTAATTTTGTCTGAAAACATGTTTGGTATTTGAAGTTTAAAATGTACAAGTTTTTTGGGAGCGTTCACCCGCCATCGCTCTTGGCCACCACCCACCACCCTTGCTTGCCACCGCCGCTGCCACTATGGCCAAAGGCTACCCCCTACACACTTTGGGTATTTGATTTTACTTTTTTAAAGTTTATATATATATTTGATAAAAATATTAATTAGGAATTAAATTATTGATTGTTGTTTTTTGTTGATTGTTATTGAATGTTTAATGTTTATAAAATTAGTGTTTATTTGAGTTGATTTTATATTTATTATGAGTATGGAAAAATTAGGATCTATTTGGGATTAGTTAAATATTATTTTATATTTATTATAGATTATTTATTATTTATAAAATTTATTTTAAAGTAATGACTATGATACTAATATTTTATAAAATTAGGGTTTATTTTAGATTTATTTGATGTTTATTTTAGTTTATTTATTGTTTATAAAATTATTGTTTATTTTAAAGTAAGGATTATGATAGTATTATGAGCATAATTTTATTTTATTTGTTTAAATTCATGATTAAAATTAGTAATTAAATTTAATGATTACTTTATGATGATTGAAAATAGATGTATAAAGTAACAATTGAATTAATACGATAAGAAACTGCTTAAACATGAGATTTTAATTTTGATAACTCTGAAGTTACAATTTAATTCTATAATCTAAAATATTCAACTTAATTAGTGTTTTCCTATAGTTGATTACTTTGGATTATAGTCGAGTAAGATTGCATAAGATCAAGTACATAACTTAGTGTTTTTCTTGCCTCAATTAGTTTCAAGTTGAGTTGAGCACCATAATTTCATAATTAACTATTAATTTTTCACAGTTTTATTTCAAAATCCATGCAATATAAGATTAGGCTTGTGCACAGACGGTTTTAGTTTATTTGGGTATTCAACAAAATTGTATTTTATATGGCCAGTCATTATCATTGTTTATAATTTGCCACTGTGATTATGCATGACACGTTCATTTATATTTTTTATCTTTGCTCATCCTAGAAAAGATGATCCTAGTCAAAATATTGATATATATCCCAAACCTCTCATAGATGACTTGAACTTGTTATGAGTTGAATATGTTGAGACATGGGATGTTTCACTAAGTCAAAATTTTTATATGTGGGCAGCTTCGTTGTAGACAATTAATGATTTCTTAGCTTATGAAATTTTATCTAGGTGGAGCATCCATGTTAGGCTTGCTTGCCCTATTTGTACGGAAAAAACAAAAGTTTTTCGTTTGCAACAATCTAGCAAACCTTGCTGGTTTGATTGTCATCAACGACATCTTCATCCCAATCACCCCTTTTGGTGACAAAGACAACAATTTTTTAAAAACAGAGTTGAAAACTGCCACCAATATTAACTAGTGTGGAGATTAAATTAAGAATAGATGCATTGTCTTATGTACAATATGGGTCATGCTTGAAAAGTGATGAAAGATTTCATAGTTTTGGAGATACTCACAATTGGCAAAGAAAATGTATCTTTTGGGAGTTGTCATATTGGAGCATGCCCTTACACCTCCATTGGGTGCTGATTTGGAGGAGCCTCATGCAGATGCCATCAACGAGGTAAGTAGTTCTTAGCATCCTCGAGGACCGAACAGACTGCATGCACAGAGTTCGTTCATATCTTCTAGAGCCTTATTTCATCTGGTTACGGGGAGGTGATGTTTTCATATTCTTACTATGATATTGTGAATTTAATTTTAATGCAAACCAGGATGAACATGTTCAATTATATTGCCAATTTTATAGACTTCTTGATCTGAGTATGACCGGCCAGATTAATGTCACAATTAAGGACAAGCTCCATGGAGCATATCCAAGGTGGACTGACATACGTCCTAATCTGAGGGATATATTGTGCAAAGAGTGGATGGTAAATTAGACCAACATTCAATTTTCATTATTTATGGAAGAAAAATGCATTACATAATTTGTAAAGTTGTTTAATTTTATTTCATGCCAAGTATATATGAAGACCAAATGATGAGCCACAAGTGCGATCTACCTCCTTTGAGGCAGCCTCCAAATTATATAAGGGGATGATGAAGCAAGCAAGGGATGCAAAACTTGCACAATTGAACATAGGAGACCTTGCAGATTCTGTGGAAGTAGGTCGGTTTGCTTGGAGTAAGTTGGATATTTGGGAGCAACTCATCTGGGATCAGTGGGCTACTGATAGATTTCGGGAGCTATTAGAGAATAATAAGAAGAACATGATGACGAAGAAGGATGGTGAAATAACCCGTCATATTAGTGGATCTGTTAGTTTAGAGATCAATAAAAAATGCTTGGTATGAATATTTTTCTTAAATTATATTGTTGATTATTTGATTATGTTTTAATTTGTTTAAGTTCTTTTGCAATGGAGGAGAAAAACTGGGAGGCCCTGTCCCGTGATTAGTTTAGTTTGACCACACGCACCGGAAAGACAAAGCGAAGGGTGAATATGCTAATAAGAATTCTGAGATTGTGTCAGTAAGTTTTCATATTTTATTCTATTTCTCCTTTTTATGTAATTACTCATCTGAGCAAATAAGTGAGTTTAAATTTCTATGTAGAAATATGTTGGACTTGTGAAATTTGCTCAAGTTAGTTTGATTCATATTACGGCATTGCATTTCTATCTTATACTATTTGTCAAATGTTTAATAGTTGCCAACAGTTTTAGTTAACAAAGAAAGATGGGTTGGAAGAGTTTCTGTGTTATTTTTGCTTTTCAAGAGAAGAACTCATGTGAAGACCAAGCATTTCTGCTTCATGAATGTGAAATTGTTATATAAATGTGTAATTGTTATGCAAAATATTGATTATGAATTTGTGAAATATGAAATGTGAATTTGCAATTGTAAAAATTTTCTAATATTCCATTAACCAGGGAGGCTCCGCTGGATTTTCTGTAGAATTATATGTTTTAAAATGATTTCATTACCAAAATGGAAACCCATTTTGTGGACGTTTTTTTAAAAAACGGTTAACTGATCCATATTAATAAGTAACATCTTTCCAGGCTAAGTACCAAGAGCATATAGAGTTGACATGGTACTGATTCTTGTAGCCAGCCATTAGTCGTCGATCCTCTCACATACCGATATGCGGTCGGAGAGCCAAATAAGGCTTGGTGATATAGATTGGGATCTACATTGACAGTAGTGCACCACATGACTCAGGATCTACATTGATGGCAGTGCGCCACGTTCCTCCCGAGTCACGTGGACCTAGTTCTTATCACATTGATGATGATGGGTCTAGTGCTGGTACGATGAGCTAGACTCCTCAGCCTAATGCATCTTGTAGCCAGCCATTAGCCGTCGATCCTCTCACATACCGATATGCGGTCGGAGAGCCAAATAAGGCTTGGTGATATAGATTGGGATCTACATTGACAGTAGTGCACCACGTGACTCAGGATCTACATTGATGGCAATGCGCCACGTTCCTCCCGAGTCACGTGGGCCTAGTTCTTATCACATTGATGATGATGGGTCTAGTGCTGGTACGATGAGCTAGACTCCTCAGCCTAATGCATCTTTCCTCCGTGGGCTAGAGGATTTAGAGACCGTGAGCAAGATAAATAGGTAGAGATCACAAGGTTAAGGGAGGAGTTGAGGGAGGAGATGAGGGTGGAGTCTGAGGCCTTGGACCGCTAGCTTACCCAACTTCTTGACGAGAGAGACTAACGACTAAGGGAGGAGGCTCAATGCAGAGATGACCAATTTGTCCATTCCATTACTGTTGCCTTGGACACTCAGATACTTCGTCATATGATGACCATATGTAGAGAACAATATCGTGGCCTTTTTTGTTATGACCCTGATATGCCCCATCGAGATCTTCCCCGTCCCTCCCTTGATATAGATATAGTTAGGGTTTTTTTGTATTAAACATTTGATTTATAGTTCATGTATGACATTAAATATTTTATTGTCACTTCTATTTTATGTTTATATATATATATATATATATATATATATATATTGTCATATTTATTTATTTATAATCTTTTGTTATTAAACAAGTAATTTAAAACAAAAATTATTATTATTTTAATTTTTTTGGGTTAATTTACAACTAGGCTGTGACCGGTGTGCGTTCACATTGCGGCCAGATAACCCTTTCGCTAATTATTTGTGATAAGAAAGAAACCATTGTGGAATCAAAGTAGAATCCAAATTTACGACTAGGACCGGTTACAAATAATTTCCAACCACGTTTTGCGACCGCAAATACTATTGATAATTTAGAAACTGAATTGAAACGGCATTTTCGGCTGTGTTTTTGCAACCAGATTTCTTTCCAATAATAAAGTTTATCAACAACCTTAGCTAATGCAACTGGATTTTGAAGCCAGAAATCTGGTCACAAATTATGATCTTCAGCGACTAGATTTCCAATTGTTGGTATAAAACCCATGATTCGAGTTAGGGTTTTATATTCAGAACCGGTCGGGTCGACCGTTATTTTTCGAGTTGAGTCAGTTTCAGGACACGTGTACCGAGCCGACGTCGGTCGCGTGTATGAGCTATGAGGGTCATGCGTACCCAAGTATATGATGATAACGTCAGGAACACAGCAGAACAGAATGAGTTATCAGAATATATGAGAGTATGCCAGTGATTTTTTTTATTTTTTTATTTTTATATATAGTAGATCGTAGAATTAGTTTTAGGACGTTTACCGCGTTAGGACGCGTTACGGGCATTTTGGGTGGGTTGATAGTTCTAGAGCATATCATTATGATTTTTTTGGTGTTGTTTGATTTTATGGGATTTTTCCCAAATTTTTTGGAATTTTTCTTACGACTTAAATATTATTTTGACTCGAGTCGGAGACGAGTCAAGTAATATTTACGACTTTGCCACCGCACACCCCCGACATCTTCTTCCCAAACCCCGACGCCGCCCCTTTGCAGCGTCGCCGCCGCCGCTGTCGGCGCCGCCCGGCCGCCGATCGTCGCCGCCCAGCTCCGCCACGGCGTTGCCGTGCTGCCCCGACCAGCCCCGGCCGCTGCCAGGCCGCCGTGACGCCGGAATCGCCGCCTAGCGCCGCGGCTACATTTCAGCCGCGTCGTCGATTCTGCCGCCGGCGACCGTCGCCGCCACGATCAGGAGGTCGCCTCAACACCCTCAGCCCTCCAGCGACCTTCCCCGACCGGCACAGAGGCCATCACCGCCCAGGGCGGCCGGATCGAGCCACCCATCGCCGCCGGCTCTGTTTTAGCCTTTTTCCGGCGAGCCACCGCCTCGGCCGACCATGTGGACGTCGTGGATGTGTCGGGCTCGCCGAGCCGGTTCCAATGGTACCCTATATGACCCCTATCCAGCTAGTAGACGCCGCCGGCGATTGTCGCCGGAAAACCACCGGAAGTCGCCGGAAAACCGCCAGTAGCTGCCGGAAAACCGCCGGAAAATCGGAATTTCTGGAATTCACCGGAATTCACCGGATCTTCCGCGGGGCTCACCCAGTGGAGCCCGATCGAGCTTCGGACGCCGATGAGCGCCGAATTTGAGCTCCGAGACGCGCGACGGAACCCTAGCCGTCGCCGATTGCCGACGACGTGAGGTATAATTACCTCCGATTGATTTATTTAAAATTGATGATAATTGTTAGCATAGCATGCTAGGGTTGATTAATTATCATGATGAATATCAGAGTATGAATGAAGTTACATGATGTGATTGATAGTGCATGGAGGATAAGTAGTCTAGTGAGATAAGTAAATATGAGCATGTTAATCGAGTATGACGTAACTTAGAAAAACAGTATAAAATTGGTATGAATAGGATGACGTAGAATTATTTTTACATTATGATTACTTGATTGTTGATGGATGTTATTCGTATTGTGTGATGTTTGTTGAGTTTGATGCATCATTTAGTTAGCGGGCGTTAGTATCTAGTTTTGATGTGTAGGTACGAAGTAGGAGCTCGCCGCCTAGGCGCGATGACACGCTTGGAGCTTCCACCAGGTCCGTTTAGGACTCGTCTTGTTTTACGCTCTTCCATTGTATGTTTATTTTATTATTGCAGGGCGGGTTAAGTGGCGTTTTATCGGATCCCACTTAACTCGGGCCATTTAATCGAATATTTCCGGATTAATAACCCCTCGAGGATGAGATCCCTCGAGGATGATTTCGAAAACAAGATCCACCACAAGTTGCCTTCGGGCCTATTATATGAATCCCTTCCCAGGCCTATATATATAGTTTTATCGAGTTTTCAGTGAGACGAGAGATGGAGAAACCGACTGCACGTACCATGCAGAGGATGCCGTGACAGTCAAAGCGGGCTCTGGATTAGTGCCAGCGGACTGTTCCATTCCCGAGGGATCCTGACAACTCCGCGTTTGAGTTCCTCACACCCGGAGAACGTGGAGGTTTACGGGTACTGTTTAGTACAGCGCATGTCCGGACTTGTGGTTCAAAGGGTACTAAAGGCGACTGCCTGAGAGTACTCGGCCTTCGTGCTCAAGGCCAGGAGAGATATGGAGGTTCGGAGAGGGCTTAGGATAAAGTTTCATGAGAAGTACTGAAAAAGAAGTGCTGAGAGTAGCACAGTACCAGCAGCAGAGCAGTAAGTTCGGGATGCTACCGGGTCTGCAGCCCAGTGGCTCCTCAGTAGTGCCCTTCAGAGTGTTCACGTGGAGTATGATGTTTTCTTTCATATGAGAGTTTGCTCTCATAGCCAGTTTGTTATAGTTATTTTATTTTCCGGACCAGTAACGCTTGTTACTGACGTTTTTCTATATATATATGTAGGGGATAAGCACGAGATGGATGAGCCAGCTTGGACGGAGGAGCAATGAGGTCTTGTGCACACACATGTTAGATTTCTGAATGTTTAATATTGTATTATTATTTTATTATTTTGTGAATGACATGATTAAATGTTTGATGCATGACAATGACATGAAATGAAATGATCAGAGTAGCGCAGCAAAAGTGATGGGTTAGGACCCAAAGTTCAGAGAATGATGAATATAGTAGATTAGAAGCTTGTGTGAATGCTATTGTTGCTATGCGTATATATGTTAGAATATACAATTTTTACTAATTTTGATTGTGATTGTGATGGTGTGAAATTTAATTTGCATGTCATTCATGTAGTACCATGTTAGGATTTTATGCATTTATTCATTCATGATGGATCGTATCTTCATCTTAAGACGCCGAGATTGGATCCGCATGAGTTAGGTTCGGGTTAGCCGACCTAACCGGGGCCTGTAACATGCCGGTTCGGTTCACGAGCGTGGACCGGATTTGGGGTGTTACAGTTGGAGACCGATTTTCTACTAGTGCGTAAAAAATGTAGTAAATGCAAAATTTGACATTTTAAAAAAGAAATGTAATTCAGTTGAAAATTTTAATTATTATTGTGAAGAACGAATATTGGACTCATGTGTGGATTCATATGTTTCATTTATATTTCATTTAATAAATGATAACTACAAAAACAATATGTATTATAGTGTGAACAATGTCATTATAAATTATAGTTAAATTTTTATGATGCTATTCAATGAGGAAATATAATTATTATACAAAAATAAGAAAGGTATTTTAAAAACAATTTATTTGTGAGAGAACATTAGTAGTAAAGTAGGGTAAATTGTTTGTTTTAAAATAGGGTTACTACTAGTTTATAAGTTACACCTCTAACTTGAACTTTTTAGTGTGTCCCACATAAAGTGATTTATATGTATTGGAAGTTGATAAAATAAAAAGAAGGTTGATATGACCTAATTTTCAAAAAAGTAATTGTTTAAAAATATTTTTAAATTGATTTTTTTACAATTACTTTGATAATTAAGATGAAAGGGTTAAAACATTAGAATGATTTGAAAATTTATAATTACCCTAATTATTTATTTTTATATTCATCCATGTGAATTTTAGATAGTGGGACACTAAGTTGCTCCAAATAAAATAATTCATATAAGCGATATAAGTTGTAGCTCATGAATATAAGACTCATACTTTATTTAAAATTTTATCATTAACTTCTATTTAAAAAAATAGTCCCTTTGGCTTCATTTGATTGGGATGAAAGAAATGAAAATTTTATGAAATCTATAAATGGTAATTCATGTCAAAAGTATTGATCTTTCCCTAAAATTTTGTTTTTATAGTATTATAGCAAGATGCAAGTATGATTTTTCCTAAGTGGTCTCCTTAGAAATTAATCACAATAAAATTTCTTATAAAAAACACAAAAAATTGGAGAACTTTGTAAATGTATTTTACATTTCATATATGTTTATATCACAATTAACTCTTTATAAATTATAACTAAAAAATTACATACATTTTATATTTTTTCATGCTAACCAAATAAACCTTTAAATATAATTAATTTACCCTAATCATGAAGCAAACTCATTGTAATGATAGAGCCAAAAATAATGGACCTAAATTATTCTTTAACATAAGCACATTCTCATTAATATATCAAATTTTACTCAGAATGTAATGGATGTGAAATTTATTTTAGGGTCCTTGCAACCAACTCATTTTAAACAATTTTGTCATCAGAGCCATGGACCTAGCCCATGACAAATCTAACTCAGCTGACCATCGAATATAGAATCATATTAGCTCTAATATTATCCTTTAACGACCCAGTCTAAGTGCTCACGGGCCTAAGTTATCCTACAAAATGATTAACCTAAGATAAAAAATATAAATACATCCCTTCTAACATATAAGATTTTATCTTTATAAGTATTAGATGTGAGACTAATTTAAAAAATAACACACTCATAACGGTCGAAACCCAAGTATAAATTCATGAACTTCATTTATCTCCTCAAAGATATTTAATTAAGTCAAAATAATAAGTATTAAATGTAAGACTCCTCAAAAAGTATAACATTAGACTATATATCATATATTTTCAAAATAGAAGTGTTGCAAATTACCTCTATAATTAATAAAATAATATTATCAGAATTCCTAAGCCCGTATATCCCTATAAGGCATATAGTCACTTCATTTTATGCCCACATCCAAGATGAAACAAGACTAAAATGAAGTTTTTAGTTAGGTTTACTTTATCCAAATTTGTGTTTTGGCTCGATTATTTCCATAAAAAATAAATGTTTCTGTCCGGAAGATAAATTAGAACTAAACCAAAATAACCAAATACTCACCCTCACCTAATGCGTTAACCAACTTGTATCATTCAAAATATGCATGAAGCGAGTTTTTTGTGAACTACATTGAATTAAAGTTGATTAGTTGAAGGATAAACCTTTCTTCTCGAGAATATGGCCATTTAGCCCCACAATTTTTTTAAAAAAAGAAGCTTATTTTACCTATAAATCTAAATTTATCTAAACTAAAATAGATTATCTTACATATAAATCTTAATTTCGCTTAATTTTAAGAATGCTATTGATGTTTTGAAAGCTTTATTACTTGGCAAGTTAAAAGAAACCAACGATTGAGTCCTTCGAATTCCAATTCGAAGACTTGGAGGTTGTCTTGAAAAGCAAAATAAAGTGGATAATTCATGGATAGGGAACAAGTATCTCCAGCATCCTATTATAAATAACTTGACTATTTGACATTGAAGGACAATTCAATCACTAAGATTAATAATACATCTTTGGTTGATATTTTATATACTAAATGTTGAAGTGCCTTTGAGAAAGAAATGAT
>JAURVB010005084.1:0-11415 GCA_033002965.1 Piper betle
CATAGTCCGGCCGTAGCCTTTTTATGGGGCGGCAATCACCGCACTCTGGGTGCGATGGAGGAATCGCTGTGCCTCACTCACCCCGGCCGTAGCCTTTTTATGGGGCGGCTATCACTACTCCAAAACAATATCGATGCATCACAAGATTCACACACATAACACGACCCAGTGTCGGACTGAGTCAATTCTTTAACCCCGGTTGCACTTCGTGCATGGTGGTCGAATCTGGGCTCAGGCCGACCTAGGCTACCAACAAGGAAAATACGATGTTCTACCTATTATACGTACCTGACTTGCGGGTTCGTCCGACTGTAATCCGCTAACCCTAATATGAACGGGGCATAAAATTATACATTAGTATAATTTTACTCGCGTCGAAAATGCATGCAACTAAATATTTAATATATGCCACATTAATTAATTTATTTAATTCGATAAGGTTCAACACTTCTTTATTTAATTAATTATGCTATCGCGTAATTTCTACGCGATTATCTTTTATTGATCCATTATTTTACTTTACGAATTTATTATAAGAATAATCATTTTATTTATCAAATATAACTTTTATATGATAAAGGTGAAGTCTCTATTAAATATTCCTCATAACCCTTCAATTTAAGTTAATTGCTTTTAATCAGCCGATTAATTAATTACCGTTTATCGTGATCGAAATTTATTAATTTCATGTAATAATTTATAAATTTATTATTTTGACCACTTAACTCATATTCCTTTAAATTAATTATTTCAATGATTTTAACACGAGTTGGTATTATTATTATGATTTTTAACTCAACCCATATCGAGTCAACCCGAAATTACAAAACTGCCATTCTTCTTCTTCTTCTTCTTCTTCCCGTCACCATTCTTCTCTTCACCCAAAACCAGCACCAAGCTCTTCTCTTTCGACCAAAATCTAGATCCTATCCTTCACCCATTGTCTCCCTTTCCTAGCAACCAAATTAGCAGCAACAATCAAAGGGCGACTGCACCACCACAGCGACGAACCAGCAGCCATGGCGACCTCGACCTGCTGCTATGGCGACTCAGACGTGGCCAGCAGCACCGCCCCACGCGTCCCCTTCTTCCCGCACAACAACCCAACGCCCAGAAGAAGAGAAACACTACCCTACAGCGTGGTATATGCAACTGGTCGTGACACAAACGCCATGGTGCTGTTGCTGCAATTCAGCAGGACGTGCTACCATCCTTGGCAATTTCAGCAGGACGTGCTACCATTCTTGGCTGTAAATTCTATGAAATCTCACCTTTAATTACTACAACATGAGTAAGGACGTTGATGCAGCAACTGATTAGCAAAAGATTATGACTTGTTGCTGTAATTAATCACAAACACACAAGAATTGCTGCACGGCAGCAACTTATGTTCGTGGGTGAATTCCTGGTTCTAATCCAGTTACATCCTCCCTTTTTCTTGTTGATTTCAGGTCTTAGTTTCCATGATTATCTTGTATTATAATCTTTGATCATATGTATGCATGCAAACTAAGAAGAAGAGAGGAAGAAACTTACCAAAACAATGGGGAAGCCGGCGTTTGTCCAAGGAGCTTATGTGCATGACGCCCCCCTCCTTCTCCTTATAAAATGAAAGAAGGCCTAGGGTTTATGAAAACACACTTCGTTGCCGGGTAAATGGGTAAGTGATATGGTTCACTTTACTAGTTTAAACGGTTAAATGGTATGGTTTACTTAACCGGGTAAAAATACTTAACCGGTTAACTAATACTTTCCACTTGACCGGGTAATTGATAATTAACCGGGTAGCGGGTAAATAATTTAAATAAATTCGTGGATACCAACGTTCGATCCCACCGCGTCGAATATATATATATATATATATATATATATATATATATATATATATTCCGGGTCTTTACAATCGCCACGAGTAATAAAAATACGGTAATGATAAACAGTCGATAATTAATTGGTGTAATTCAAGCGATTAAATTAAATCGGAGGGTTATAAGTAATTAATAAACTAAAGATTTTACCATAACCATATTAAATTTAATATTAGGTAAATAAAGTGATTATTTTAATAACAAGATAATAATATAGAAAATGGGTTATTAAACTATAGTCGGGTAGCAATCACTCGCGTTGAACGTAAATAGCAAAATGAAAATAAATAAAGTTCGAAACTTTATTGAGTCATATAATTTAAAATAATTGGATTAATAATATTTTTGAATAATACAAATTATTTTAAATAATTTAATTGAACAACTTAATTAATTAAATTGTTATAAATAATAGTAGCGATTAAAAAATTAAAACCATAAACTAAATCATTAAGATCGGGCTTAAGTAATTATCATCGCAAAGGAAAATTAAATACTTATTTATTAGTAATAATTATTTTAACAATTGTTAGGTATTAATTATGATTTAGATAATTAATTCAAAATGTGAAGTAGGATTTACATGATTAAGTCATAGGAATAATTAATTATCTCACTAGATTTGTTGAAAATTTAATATTTAATATTATTTTAAAATGATATATATATATTAGATATTTAGTTGCATGCATTCCTACTCGAATAAAATTATACTTATGTATAATTTTATCTTCTCGTTCAGATTAGGATCATTAGTCGTAGCTGCGAGTTCAAAAATATCCACGTCCGTATAATCATTTGAAATGTTGTATTGTCTGTATAATCATTTGAAATGTTGTACTATCCCTTTTGGCAGCCCTGGTCAGCCTGAGCCCAGATTCAACCACCATGCACTGTAACGCAATCGAGGTCAAGGAATTGACTCAGTCCGATACGGGGCGCACTTTTAATATTACTATATGTGTGCTTATAATTAATTGAAATGTTGTATTGTCCGTATAGTCATTTGGAATGTTGTATTGTCCATATAATTATTTGAAATGTTATATTTTCTCAAACTGGTATAACTATATGAAATGTTGTATTTTTCCAAATTAGTAGCCTTTGTCGGCACTAATCTCACAATGAGCTGGGAGACGATTTTTAATCTCAGAATGAATTGGGAGACCATGACTAATCTCAAAATGAATTGGGAGACCACCTAATCTCAGAATGAGCTAGGAGACGTTTTATAATCTTAGAATGAGCTAGGAGACAATTTCTAATCTCAGAATGAACTAGGAGACCATGACTAACCTCAAAATGAATTCGGGGACCACCTAATCTCAGAATGAGCTGTGAGACAATGTTCTAATCTCATGAATGAACTGGGAGACCATGACTAATCCACAAAATGAATTGGGGGACCACCTAATCTCAGAATGAGATGGGAGATAATTTTCTAATCTCAGAATGAACTGGGAGACCATGACTAACCTCAAAATGAATTGGGGGACCACCTAACCTCAGAATGAGCTGGGAGACAATTTTCTAATCTTAGAATGAATTGGGAGACCATGACTAATCTTAAAATAAATTGGAAGACCACCAAATCTCAGAATGAGCTGTCAGACAATGTTGTAATCTCAGAATGAACTGGGAGACTAACCTCAAAATGGATTGGGGGATAATGACTAATCTCATAATGAATTGGGAGACCACTAATCTCAGAATGAGTTGGGAGACGATTTCTAATCTCAGAATGAACTGGGAGACCATGACTAATCTCAAAATGAATTGGGAGACCACCTTATCTCAGAATGAACTGGGAGACGTTTTCTAATCTCAGAATGAGCTAGGAGTCGACTTTTACTAATCTCAGAATGACCTGAGAGACAAACTACTAATCTCTGAATGACCTGAGGGATAATTACTCTTTACTTGTGTAATAATAATAATAACAATGAGTGTAATGATAATAGGGATTATATTGACTTGTTTCATTTAATTATGCTGCTTAGTGGTTTTATCACTAACGCGGAATTACCTCCGCAAGTGAGCAGCTTTGGACAAAAGAATAGAAGTGTGGTTGGTGGTTCTTTTACCAACCTAGGTATGGTGAATCGATAATAAAGTTGGACTTCCTTATTATTCTCTTGTGTTATAAATGTGGCTATGGGAAACGGTCCGAGACTGTGGGACGGTTATTTTAAATTTTAGAGAACATGATTTTATGTTATGATTCATATTATATGTTGCGAGACTTATTTCCTGTATTTCAGTTCATGTTCTCGAATATTTCCGTTACATCAATTATATTTTTAAGTAACACTCGGTCTGGTTTGGGCGGGTGGTTACAGGTGGTGTCAGAACAACCTGGTTATGTGTTTGATGGTGGGCTGGATTAAGGACGTTGGCTAAGCTGCCGGTCATGGGCCAAAGAAGGTCATGGGCTGGGGTTAGCAACAGGCCAAGTGTAAGAATTTTGGGGACGAAATTTCTTAAGGTGGGTGGATTTTGAGATCACTCAATTTAATCTCACATCTAATACCTACTGGGATATATATATAAAACTGGCATACTCTTATATATTCTGATAACTCATTTTGTTCTACTGTGTTCATGACGTTATCATCATATACTTGGGTACGCATGGCCCTCATAGCTTATACACGCGACTGGCATCGGCTCAGTACACGCGTTATGAAACTGACTCAACTCGATAATAGTAGTCGAACCGACTAGTTCTGAATATAAAACCCTAACTCGAATCGTGGGTTTTATAGTCTTTGATATCAATGTCGATCGTTCCCGGCTCCAACGTGGTGTCCAACGTGAAGCCTATGAAGTGATATTTGGATTTGAGTGGAGTCCTACCGGAGTTAGATGCTGCTGTTGCCGAAATTTTGGAAGTAAAGAGTTAATCAGAGCATAGAAACAGGTGATGATTTCGCTGTTTTGCAACTGCTATGGATAAAGCCATCGCTGCCTGCAACCATCGGCTCGCCTGAAGGACGAAAGTTTGCACCTTTCTTGCTAGCAACCACCGGCTCGTCTGAAGAAGGAAAAGTTGTACTTTTGCCACTGGCAAGGAGAACTTCTCGCTGCTGTGTTGCTGTCTTACCATTTTTTATTGATTATCAGAGTTCTTTCACCGGCTTCCAATCACTACCTCCTGTTGGATTTGACGTCTACCAATCGCCAGAATTTCGTCGTCGTCGCCAGAGAAAATACCCACCCGCCGGTGTCAATGTTAGCAGGTTACAATGAAGAAGTGATCGAAGAAGAAGAAAACAGCAAACGGGTCTTGTTACCCGTTTATCCACCAAATGACCGATTAGCTTGCTCGGCTTTACCGCGTCCGATTTTCCTATCGGGTCCATTTTGTTTTTGCATTTGAGGTCCAGCAGCTAGTCCAGCCCACTAACTTGGTCCACACGAAGCCCGGCCCATGTCGCTGCTATACTAGAAGCCTACCAAGCCCATTTGATTGTCCCATTGACAGCCCATCCGGACTATTCAAGCTTAGGCCCAAGTCCGTTCACAGTGAACTGGGCTACATTACAACAAGGTGAACCAACCTAGATAGCTAATTTTAACTCGGATTTTATTTAGGGACCTTTCCGCGCTCACTTTTTCTCAAAAACTTGATATCTCATGACTTTTTGACATCCCCAATGCATTGGTAGAATGATTTTGATGATTTGAAGAGGAGTGCATTGGAGTCAAAGATTAAAAATGTGGCAAAAAAGTTAAAGTGGTAAGAATTCAACTAAGATTTGTAATTTGTTAAGGAATCAAAATTAAGTGGATTGTAAGTACCAATCTCACCGTAGACTGAGGGGATTTAAGTTGAACCCTAAGAAACCACATAAAAATTTCCTCTGTGTTATTTTGTACATGTGACATCTTATCTTGATCACATTATCTCTTTGCACGGGAAGTGCGCCCTGGTCCTACTGAACTCTCAAGTCCAGATCGAAAAGATGCGATTTGCAGGGGTAGACGATCCCACGCCCAAATGGATACATAATCCAAATCACTAGAACTAAGTATAAGAACATGATTATACATCCTTATATTTTTAAAAACTCAACCTCTTTATAACATTGGAGGCATTACCTTCGTGTAGATCGAAGCGATCATTGCATATGAAAGTCACCCTTTTAGCTGGAAGGGGGGTGTTGCTTCTTTTGTGGTTTGGAGTGTGCTCAATATGGAGCCCTTAATTTGAAGATCCTTTTTATGTTAATATGATTAGCATTCATTCTATGAAAATCTCGTTAAGTGTCTATCTTAAGCCTCCTTTATAGTTAAGATCTGCTTCTGTAATGTTTGTGTGAAAGTAATCCAATTAACATCTTTTCAAATTCTAGCATCAAGATTCAGTCTGTTCTTAGGGCCGAATTGTGGTGCTACACGCTACTTCTATGCTTACATACACAGTTGCAACCAGAAAGGTTTAGCATATCTAATAGTGCTCCTCCACATCAGTTCTATGACTCTGGGGCTTAAACACACCATATAGAAGAAGATTGTTGCAACATGCCCCGAAGCTAAACACACGTAATTAAAAACAAGTAAGGTAAATAAAAAGGAAACAAATATTAAACACATATAAGTAGTCAAGGCCAGAGTCCATCTCATATAACATATCAAGCGGTCATAATTTAGGGCATAAAATCATTTATAGGATTACATCATGATAATACAAAAGGAATCGTCCCCAAAAGTACATAACACATAAGGCAAACACAAACAATACCCTTGTTGCTGCCATGCATGACGCGATCCATCCGGTTATGCCGGCCAACACTAAGGGAAACTCACATAACTCACATACATCTATAATAAGAATATGTTAGCAATAAAAAGATGATTGAGTCTAAAAATAATTAATAGAAATAATCAAACTAACTGATAGATGTCAAAGCATCCACAAAGAAGATTGAAACTCCAAAAATACCTCACAAGGCAATAAGCAGCAAAAGAGGCATGCAAGCGCACTCAAAATATAGTTTGGCATGCTAAGTTGGGCAATACATATACAATCACATACGTATAGCACCCTTCCTATTTTCCCCACCTTGATACTCGTGTGGCTAAGAGCAAGATCAATTAATGCTACAAATTTCGGAAATGTATTTTGTTACACGGTGTCCACTATAACCGTACTAGTCTAAGTGGGAGGATTACTAGTACTGTCTTTATATTCTCTATAAACTCCCATCATAAAAACCATAAAACTACATAATTATATATAAGGCTTAAATAGGGAATTCATAATACAAATTTTCTAGATCTTAAATTCAAAAAGCCATCAAAAGATATCAATTTTGAAAATTTTTTAAGCACCAAAAAATTTAGTTCTATGGCCACTAATACCGTCCTAACAAAAAATATCTTCTAATTCTCTCTCGAGGAGTCAAATAAAGAAAAAGTGTAAGGGGAAACATAAAAACCTAGAAGGGTAGAACTCTTCGACATAGAACGGCAAGTTCACTCTGCATACCTTAGCATGAGTTGCAACTAATTAAACTCTAATCACACAATAAGCACACAATTTGAGGCAAAAGCTCCCAAACTTTCATAAACATTTATTAAATCTTACTTTACTGAAGCTAATTACTCACTCCTCACTGGTAAGTTAATTAATTAAAATTAAGGGGTTTTGTATATCAATTAAGGTTAAATACACTTATCCCCCATCAAGTTTTAACCCTAATTAACAGGACAACTTGATTTCCCCAAATTTTCTAACTACTTAAATGAGCTTAAATTTGGTAGGCTTATAATGGGCTAAGAGTTCATCCACATTTTCCCAGAAGAACAGCATATGCTTTCCCAATTAAAGAAGAACAGCATCTGTGGTGTACATGTCCGGTGTATTTGTCAAGAAGGCTTTTCGTGCCTTCTTGACAAATGAAAGCATAAGCCGTTCATTCTTTAATTGGGAATAGGCAAAACTATATAGACCGTGGAAAATTTTTTTAATATATTCGAGTAGGTCCGGAAAGGACCGAACGTGTTATATTCTTTACCCGGTTAATTATTATATTTTATTATTTACCGATTTTATTGTTTACCTGGTTACCCGGTTACCCGGTTAAGTGAAATACGGGTGTTTTCACATACCTTAGTTGTCATTTTCATTTTTATAAATTTTGAAAGAGGACATCATTTTTCACATACTGGTGTAGGGGCGTCTTCCTCACCTTAGCCGCCTAGTTCTCCTCTTCATTGCTGGTGTTTCTTTCTTGCTTGGGTATCCTTCCTATTTCCCTCTTCTTCAATTTCTTGTGTTCATATGTCTTTTTAATTGATAATAAACTTGATAAACATGAGAATTAAAGTCTGAAATCAACAATAAAAACTAAAACTAAACTGGAAAATGGAATTTCGCCATGGCCAACGGGTCTGAAGTTGGGCAATGATAGGCGACTGTAAACAAAGATTTCAAGGCAGCCCTCACACCCCCGACGACCTCTCTAACTACTGGGTCGAAGGGTGGCCTTGCCTTGTCCCTGGGTTCCTATGGGTGGCGGAATTTCAGTGGTTATGGGTGGAGTTGTAATGTGCGACAGTGTGGCAGATTCCAGACGTACCAAGACCACTATGATTTGCTAGCCAAAGACACACGCCGATGACATGTACTTCACATAAGAAACGACTTGGCCATTACGACATTGGATTGTCATGCAGGGAGAAGCGAAGTGTTTCAAAATTTTATTGAGTCGAATAATTTAAAATAATTGTATTAATAATATTTTTAAATTAGAATAATACAAATTATTTTAAATAATTTAATCGTACAACTTATTTAACTAAATTGTTATGAATAAGGATAGCAATTAAAGATTTAAAACTGTAAACTAAATTATCAAGATTGTGGTTAAGTAATTATCGTCTCAAAGGAAAATATACTAATAATAGTAATTAAATATTTGTTTATAAGTTGATAATTATTTTATTATTTGTTAAGTGCTAATTATGATCTAGAATATTAATGTAAAGTAAGATTTAAATGATTATATCACATGAATAGTTTAATATTTAATATTGTTGAAATTTAATAGTGATTTATATATTAGTCATTTAGTTGCATACATTTCTACTCGTATCATACAATGTCCTCGTTCAGAATAGCATCATTGGTCGCAGCTGCAAGTTCGAAACATCCAGGTCTGTATAATTATTTAAAATGTTGTATTTTCCCTTATGGACAACCTGGTCAGCCTAAGCCAAGATTCGACCACCATGCACCGAGTGCAACCGGGGTAAAGGAATTGACTCTGTCTGACACGGGCTACGCCTTTCATAATCCAATAATGGACATGTCAAAATGGACCAGACAACCATAATACAGTAAATTGGACATGGCGGATTGACTTGCCCGCTAATTACGGACATGGTGGATTGGACTCACCAGTCGATAACGGACATGACAGATTGAACTCGCCAGCCGGTAATGGACATGATGGACTGAACCATCAGCCAATAAATTGGACATGGCGGATTGGACTCGCCAGCCAATTACGGACATAGTGGATTGGATTCACCAGCCGATAACGGACATGGCGGATTGGACTTGCCAGCTGGTAAAGGACATGATGGACTGACCCATCAGCCAATAAATTAGACAAGGCGGATTGGACTCACCAGCCGATAACGGACATGACGGATTGGACTCACTAGCCGATAATGGACATGATGGACTGACCCATCAGCCAATAAATTAGACATGGTGGATTGGACTCACCAGCTAATAACGGACATGACGGATTAGACTCGCCAGCCGGTAATGGACCTGATGGACTGACCCATCAGCCAAAAAATTAGACATGGTGGATTGGACTCGCCAGCCAATTATGGACATGGTGGATTGGACTCACCGGCCGATAACGGACATGGCGGATTGGACTCACCAGCCGGTTATGGACATGATGGACTGTCCCATCAGCCAATAAATTGGACATGGCGGATTGGACTCGCCAACCAATTACGGACATTGTAGATTGGACTCACCAACTGATAACGGACTTGGCAGATTGGACTTGCCAGCCAGTTTTGGACATGATGGACTGACCCATCAGTTAATAAATTGGACATGACGGATTGGACTTGCCAGCCAATTACCAACATGGTGGATTGGACTCTCCAAACGATAACGGATATGGCGGATTGGGCTTGCTAGCCGGTAATGGACATGATGGACAGACCCATCAGCCAATTACAAACATGGTGGATTGAACTCACTAGCCAATTACAAACATGGTGGACTTGTTTTCGAATGGTCACAACCGCCAATATTATAGATAATGATAGGGAGTTTATGGACTTGTTTTATTGAATTATACGGCTTACTGTTTAATCACTAACTCGGAATTGCCTCTGCAGGTTAGCAGTTGTAACTAAAGACTAAGAGATGACAGGGTGGTTCTTCTACCAACTCAGGTGGTGAACAGATAAAAAGAGGACTTCTCTTTTACTTTTCTTGTGTTATAAATGTGGCTATCAGAAACTATCTAAGACTGTGGGATAATTATTTCATACATAGTCATTTGAAACATAAGTTCTTTTGAGTTAGAAATGCTAGACTTATTTACTTTCATATTATCATATAACCTTTTAAGTAATACCCGGTCCGGTTGGGACTGGTCGTTATAAGGTTGGGTTTGTTAAATTTTGAGTAACACCTGGCTAGCAAGGCCCACAATATCGTGAAACATGGCGGGTTGTTACACAAACATTAGCTGTTCTATCTTAATTCCTTCATTAAATTTGAAATTATTTTCATCACGGATTGGGCATTGACAATATGGATTAATGTATCACTTTATTAGTGATTGAACAATGAAAACAAGCATTAGAGTAAACTAATATATATTATATTTTCATTACCCATTATAAAGAAGATGTTCTTATGGTAAATAAAAAGAAAGGAGATGTTCCTAGTTTTTTTATATAAAATTATTTGGTGGGTGGGGGGTAAGAAACGAATACAGTTCCTATTGTTAGCCTATTTCTGTTTAAAGTTCAGGATTAGACAAAATTTAGAATGACTCATAACAATCAAATTTATTTCGTCGAAAAATGTAAAATCCTCCGATCAATTCATGTTCACAGTTTTCAGGTCAATTATAAGATGACTTAATTAAATTTGGAAAATTAATAGAACAAGGGAGTGGGATAGAGATTTTGGGTTAAACTAAGGCTTTAAAGCTCAGTTAATTTATCGATAAAGTTTTCACTTTCAAGGATATGATCACAGCCTCCTGAATTGACGATGAGAAATATACATTTCACACGTTAGAGGAAACGCTGGCCTCCTTAAATTAAATTTAATCGACACTACAATAAATCACTCATAAACATAATCTTTGCTCATCTTCCATTTCTTCACAATGTTAAAGTACATCTTTATTTTTATACTCTTTATATTCAAGGCCTTATTAAATACACTTGACAAAAAAGTTCGTCAAATATTTCTTTGCCGAAACTTTATAATATAGCTTTTTTAAAATACTCTTGACAAAAAGATATTGTTTTCTAACAGTGAACTTTTTTG
>JAURVB010005085.1:0-19798 GCA_033002965.1 Piper betle
GATGTTACATCTTTTGTATTAGGAATTCAAATACATCGGGATCGTTCTCGATGTATACTTGGATTATCACAAAAGACCTATATAGAAAAAGTGCTTAAAAGATTTGGCATGCAAGATTGTAAACCAGGAGATACCCCTGTTTCTAAAGGAGACAAATTCAGTCTAAATCAATGCCCTAAAAATGATATAGAAGGAAAGGAAATGCAAAAGATTCCCTATGCTTCAGCAATAGGAAGTCTTATGTATGCTCAAGTATGTACGCGTCCAGATATTGCGTATATTGTTGGAATGTTAGGCAGATATTTAAGCAATCCGGGATTGGATCACTGGATAGCAGCCAAAAGAGTCATGAGGTATCTACAGAGAACAAAACATTACATGCTTACATATCGGAAGTCAGATCAACTTGAGATCATTGGGTATTCTGATTCTGATTTTGCTGGATGTCAAGATAGTCGTCGATCTACTTCTGGCTATGTATATTTGCTTGCTGGAGGAGCTATTTCTTGGAGGAGTGCTAAGCAGACACTCATAGCTTCTTCCACCATGGCAGCTGAATTCATAGCTTGTTATGAGGCATCCAATCATGGAATATGGTTGCGGAATTTTGTCACAGGGCTGCGCATTATTGATAATATTGAAAGACCAATTAAGTTATTTTGTGACAATCAGTCTGCAGTATTATATTCAAATAACAACAGGAGCTCATCTAAATCAAAACACATAGAGATCAAGTTCCTTGTTGTGAAAGAAAGAGTTCAGAGTGGTAAAGTTTCTATAGAGCATATTGGGACAAACTCCATGGTTGCGGATCCGCTTACTAAAGGTTTACCGCCTAAGGTCTTTCATGAGCATGTTGCTCATCTGGGTGTTGTATCATTTAATGATATGTTTCTTTAGTGGGAGTTTGTATTGAATTGCGGTATTTGGTTTATGTTTCACTCTTTTACTCTATTTTGGTGATCTCATAAGGTTGGACCAGTTGAAAATAGGCATGTTTAGATCAAATTGCATGTAATTTTCATGCTACACATCCATACTTGATCTATGTCATTTAATTATGTTGATATATGTGACCATGGATAGGTTTAGTTACGATAAATGTAACGAAAATCACCTTGATCCTATATTAACATTAATTAATGGACGAGATTGTTATTTTGGAATAATAGCGTATGTTAATTTTGGAGCTCATAAGGTTATATACAATTATTTGTGTATATATAGTCCAAGTGGGAGATTGTTGGATGTTGGACGTATATATGTATATATAATTGTATCATATGCTGTTATTATTAAGGTATGGCCTAAATTAAATTGATCTGTTAAAGTTAAGGATAATGGGCCATTAATATTTAATAAAATATATGGAGATATCATATATTTAAGATGAGTATGGATAAATATGTGTAGATACCGTTTTCTTAATCTCTAATTTATGATGGGTTAAATTGGAATTATGAAAAATAAGGATAAATACGGTTACAAGGATAAATACGGTTATGGTCCCCGGATTCGCACCGTCGTTTTTCTTTTCTGGTATCCCATCATCCAGAAACTCTGGTTTTGAAGAACAGGTGCTGAATCTGGAAGATCAAACCAGAAGAAATCAAAGAATTGCTTTACAATCATGGATCCAGGTACGCTTCCGTTATTAAATTTATTTTCTTGATGATTTGATATGAAGAAGGCTTTATTGATGATGGTTTTATCATCTATATAATTATTTGGTTAAAGTTTAAAGTAATTGTTAATTCTACATGGTTGTCATCGTATATCACGATAAAATTTTGGTTCCCTAGTGAAGCTACATTCTTAACAAGAGAGACTGCCATTCTTGAGCTAAATCTGTTAAACCCCATATAAAAGAACTAGCTACTTATACAACTTTTCCTTTTGTTACGACAAATCAAAACATAATTTACCTTTCTACTCCCCACAGGCATCTCTCTTGGCGTCCTCATTTTACTTCTATCATGCTCATGGCTATATTGGGGCATCCAGAAAAGAAGGCTCATCCATCTCAAGCAAAAATTCTTTGAAGCCAACGGAGGTCTACTATTGCAACAGCAACTCTCTGCTCGTCAAGGATCTAACCCCGAGGTCGCCCGCATCTTCACAGAGGAAGAGATCAAACGAGCTACCGATAACTATAGTGAAAGCAAGATCATTGGCAGGGAGGCTATGGCATAGTTTATAAGGGTATCCTGCCAAACGATAGAGTCGTGGCCATCAAGAAATCTAAATTAAACGAAAGTGTAAGACAAACAGAGCAGTTCATCAACGAGATTTCGATTCTACTACAAGTGAATCACAGAAACGTTGTTAAGCTTTTGGGCTGTTGCTTGGAGGTGCAGATTCCATTACTAGTGTACGAGTTCATTCCGAACGGGACTCTCTTCCACCATGTCCACGACGAGGGTCGGATCTCTTCCCTATCTTGGAACAATCGTTTGATAATCGCAGCCGAGGCCGCAGGGGCACTAGCTTACCTTCACTCTTCGGCATCTACACCCATATTGCATGGAGATGTCAAATCTGCCAACATCCTTCTCGACAACAACTATACAGCCAAAGTCTCCGATTTTGGGACTTCCAAGCTAGTGCCATCGGATTATAATCAGATAACAACACTTGTTCAAGGAACATTGGGATACTTAGACCCAGAATACTTCCATACAAGCCAGTTAACAGATAAGAGCGATGTGTATAGCTTCGGGGTGGTGCTCCTTGAGCTACTAACGGGACGAACTGCCATTTCTTTTGAGGATTTACAAGAGGAGAAGAATTTGGCCATGTTTTTTATTTCTGCTTTGAAGGATGATCGGCTGACACAGATTTTGGAGGCTCGTGTGGTGGACGAGGCAACGGTGGAAGAGATTGAAGTGGTATCAAGCCTTGCAAGAAGCTGCCTAGGACTGATTGGGGCGGAGCGACCAAGTATGAAGGAGGTGACGTCGCAGTTGGAAGGGTTGGGGAGGAGGCTTGCAGACCACCCTTGGGTGGAAAACAGTGAGGAAACAAATTATTTGCTTGGAGATCCTCCTCTGATTCTAATGAAGCCCTAGTCCAATAGCTTCTGCAATTGAGTCTTGAGCTCCCTAAGCTCAAGCGGTGCCATTCCATACAGTGCTCATATGGGAAGACATCTGTAAACTCATTGAGCACTGGAATCCATGCCAACTCTAATGTTGAATGATCTGGTGTAGCCACAATGGTGGCAAGGAAGACCTCACAACCCTTGTCTATCAATCTCTGAGCCTGCTGATAGGATAGCTGACATCCTCTTCTATCTCTGCGATTGTGGGTCATGCTGATCCTGTGCCTTGTTCTTCTACCCCTTTTTACCAGACGGTGAAGTGCCCTTCAACCTAATGCTACATGTCATGGGCATACTTGCATTGTAGTGCCCTCATGATGGCCTCTGCAAGAGTCACAATAAAATGTCGCCACAACCACTCGCAAATTGATGCACAATTCTGCTAAAAACTAGGCAGCCCTCTCCCTCTCTGATGAGAAGCTACCCTGAGGCAAACCTCTCCAGCATAAGGAACCTAGACTGGAACTCCACTATGGACACACCTCCTACTACCAAAAAGGTAGGAACTCCATCTTTTTCTTTGACCTTACAGTGGCAGAGAAGTATAGTAGTAGAAGACCTCCCTAAACATGTCCCATGTATTCTGCTCTAGGACCTTACCCTCCATAAAGGTTGTGTTGGCAAAGTCCCACCAGAGTCTGCCCATGCTTTACATAGCCCCAGTGACCACGCACACCCATAACTCTAGGGGACACCCCTAGTGTATCAGCATTGATCTGCCCATGACAATCCACTCCAATGCAACCCTCAAGATTAGTGCGCATGTAGAACTGATAACCCCTATTCTTCAAGAAGTGTTCAGCATCCCAGCGCTCCCTAGTGTGATGGGGCTGCTTAGGGCCTTGATTGCCTGAGCCCTCTTTAACAATAAAAAGATGTAGTCTAGCCATCTCTGCCTCACTGTCGGTCTATCTAGGGAGCGGAACTCCCATTGGCATCCCAGGGGCTAGGATCTCATAGAGCCTTATAGCCACTGCACTGGTGGAATATGGGGATATTGAATTGGCGGCAGTGGTAGTGGCGGTGGCGGTGGAGGTACTCGCTCTGGCTTTGAGTCCTCAGCAAGTGGCTCTACCTCTGTTGGCCTCTTCTCTAGTCTGGCTATGGCCATGGCCTTCTCTGGGACCATATCCAATAGCTGGGTTATCTCCTCATGGGACCACTGCTGGTCCTCCATGGCTCTCATTTGCTTTGCCCTCAATGCCTAATTCTCCTCTAGCAGGACATTAATTAGCTCTGTCTGGGGATTTGCTACCGGCTCCTACACGGGCGATGGGAATCGTTCATCGGGGAAGGCCTATGCATACCAGCGGTCTACCTCAGTGTCCTTCTGCCATCTGCTCAGACTATCGGACCACTAACACTAACCACAAACTAACTTACACAGATGCCTTGCAAACTATAGTTTGCAAACTGCCACACACAAACTAACTACAAAAAACACCAAAAAGGAGGTTAGCAGAACACACACATGAGACATACCTACCGTCAAGGCTGTGGATCAGCTCAGGGTGGTGGTGGGTCTTAAACAAAACAACCACATACAACATAGAGTCATACAACATATTATATAGGCATATCATACAACATACAACATGTGCATACAATACACGCATTCAAAAAGTGTGCCGCCTTAATAGTCGAAGAAGTTGGCTCTGTTACCAAGTTGTAACACCCCAATTTGGCCCGAAGGTGATAAACTGAGATGTGATATTATAATTTGGAAGCTAGTCATTGGGCTATTACATATAGACTTTATGGAAGAGGATCTCAACCCTCAGTGGAGGCTTAAGAAGGACACCAGGCTTGATTTTCATAAAATGCATGCATTGTTCATACTACAAAGGTGGATCTTAGACTTAAAGGAATCTTATATGAACACCCGTAGCCATAGCAGAGGCAAAACCTCCTCTACGACTATGAGTGGTGACTTTAAAAATGTGATGATCACTCCCAACTATAGAAGAAGCACAACCCTGCTACAGTTTTAAGGTTGCATGTTGTTGCGTACATAATATTCTTACTACTTAGTTCAAGTGATTGGCTTAGGTCTTCTTACTTGTTACATGAAGGTAATGCGAGTATTTAGACAAGGGTCATAATTATCTATTCCACATACCCTACGCTAGCAATAATTAATGGGTCAAAAAATTAGACAACATTATCGAATATTAGGGCATCAAACCCTAAGACTCAACCATTACGTGGGTCTTCAAATAGTGTGAACTGTAAACTCCTCAACCCACGTTACTCTAAAATACAAACAGTTATAGCCAAATACGTTTCATGTACCTAACTTAGCTCCTAGTCATGTTCAATGACTCTAGGGCTTATATACCCAGTAGACAATGGTTAGTATTGCCCCAAAGTATTGCAACTCCACAGTAATATTATAATAATATAACGATAAAATATGCTTAGCACAAGTTATTGCTCATACATGGTTCACATAGTTAGGGCACATGCCCGTCATATAGTCATCCACAAAATACATAGTCCAAAATAGACAACATAACGCAAGTCCCCCGCCACTGCCGGCATTGATCTACCTGATCCATGCACTTAGGCTGGCCAATGCCAGGGAATGTAACGACTCAGCCCAAAGTGCAACGTAATGGGCTAAGTCATTTCTTTAAAATGGGTACCCCGAAAGTTAAAGATCTATAATCCATTCCCACTTATAAACAGGATCTTCTCCCAGTAGGTATTAGATGTGAGACTAAGTTGAGGGATCTCACAATCCACCCACCTTAGAAAATTTCGTCCCTGAAATGCCTATTCTTGGCCCGTTGCTAGCCCCAGCCCGTGTCCTTTCTGGCCCATGACTGGCAACCTAGCCAACGTTTGTAGTATTGGCCCGTTGCTATCCCCAGCCCGTGACCTTTTTTTGGCCCGTGACCGGCAGCCTAGCCAACGTCCTAGTCCATCCCACCATCTACCACGGAACCAGGTCGGCTCTGATACCATTTGTAACGACCCAGCCCAAAGTGCAACGTAATGGGCTAAGTCATTTCTTTAAAATGGGTACCCCGAAAGTTAAAGGTCTCTAGTCCATTCCCACTTATAAACAGGATCTTCTCCCAGTAGGTATTAGATGTGAGACTAAGTTGAGGGATCTCACAGGGAACCTCATCTACATATAATAGAAAACTACGTTAGTAATCAAATAAATTTGATTACCAGTCCGAATAACTACTAGTAAAACTGCAAGCTGGGAAATGGGTATTCCATTACACACAAAAATGTAGGAAACTTTAGAATTGCCTCACACTGAGTGGTAAGCAAGCATACTTAAACGAGTATCGGCATGCGCACACGGCAAATATTCATATTCATACATTCAACACTTATGCCTCCATATTATACCCACCACAATACTCGAGTGGCAAAAGAACAGTTAAGTTAGTGCCACAAATTCTGAAAATCTGCTACATTACGTAGTATTCTCATACTCCACACTACCACAGTGTTTGAAGGCGTACTAGTGCAATCCATACATCCCGTATACACTCTTACTCGCAAAAGTCGTAAACCCTCATATTATATATATATATAGGTTTGGGAGGGGATTTAATACTTAGTTTTTGGATTTGGGAGCGTGTGCTAGATACTTAGTTCTGATAGGACAATTCAGATTCTGGGGGACTTGCTCTGGTCATGTGTGATGGACTTTGGTGTACAATGGGAGGAGCATCTTCCTTTGGTGGAGTTTGCGTATAACAACAGCTACTAGACCAACATAGGGATAGAACCCTTCGAGAAATTGTATGGCAGGCCATGCAGATCACCGTCGTATTGGCTATAGGGTGGTGGCCGTTGATAGTAGGCCCAAAATTGCTATAGGACTCCTAGAGGATAGTTGAGTTGATCATGCAGAGGCTTCTGGCAACTCAAGATAGACATAGGTCTTGTGCAGATTAGAGGAGTAGGGACATCAGTTTCACCCCTAAGGATCGCATATTCGTTAAAGTCTCATTGACTAAAGGAGGAGTGTGTTTTGGGAGGCAGGGTGAACTGAGTCCAAGGTATATTGGCCCATTTGAGGTGTGAAGATGTGTTGGAAAGAGTGCATATGAGCTGGGAGTCCCACCCATTCTATTAGCAGTGCACCGGGTGTTCCACCTATCTATTCTAAAGAAGTACGTGCCCGATGGATCACACCAACTTCAGCATGCGGAGCTCGACATCCAACCCAACCTATCCTATGATAAGGAGGCTCTGTGGATTCTTGACCGGTCTGTGAAGACTCTTCGTAGGAAAGAAGTGTCTTTGGTGAAGATACTTTGGTCATGACAGGGTGTTGAGGAGGCCACTTGGCAGCGTGAGGACGAGATACGACAACATTTCCCCACACTCTTCTCTTTGGAGGACAATGAATCGAAGTAGTAGCACCCTTTCATATTTTGGTTGAGTGCTATTGTATGTTGTTTGTTGTGTGTTGTGGCGCCTTAGGAATTCTGGGAAGAAATTTTTCTAAGTAGGGCGGGAGGTTGTAAAACCAAGGCTGTCTGCCTGAGGGTTTTATTGTCGATTCAGTTGTTACCCAAATTGGGTTTGTAGAGTTCGACCCTTCTTGCCATTGTTCGTGCATGGCACAGTGTATGTTTACCCGGCCTTAGCCTCCTTCGGCACTCGATACACTTGTTTGGATGCTACACACCCAAATTATCATGTTTAGTTTAGTCGAGTTGTTTATAATTAGATGCTAAGACCGCGTCCGTTGCATGTCTTTTGTGTGTTTGTTCTATGTTTGATAACCTTTCAGACCATCCAAACCCCCTTTGGGACATGCAGTGCAAGTCTCGAGATAGGCTGGATTGCTTTAGGATAGAAACCCTAAGTTTTTGTTTTGGGCTAACCAACCCATACCTTTTTATCTATCCCAACCCATATCTCTTTATCTAATCCAACCATACCTCATTAGGTATGACACCCATACCTATGACATCACCAAAATAACTCATACTCTTTATACCCATACCTCTTTACGTATGACACTCATACCTACGACATCACCAAGCCAACCTCCCTTTTTCTATAAAACACATCCCTTCCCTCGCCTTTTCACCATTTCTCCTTCCCTCCTCACCTCCAACAACCTTATTCTCCTATCCATGGCCTTCTTATTTCTCCTTGGAGCTCCAATCACCTTCCTGCGCATTTCTAGTCTACTAGGGTGGTAGGCTTTGAGGTTGGATGTCTCAAAAGATCTCCCCTTGGTCTTCCCTCGTTAGTTTCATGTTTGTGCTTCTCTATAGCTCATTGTTTGATATTATCACTTGCATTTTTATCTATTTTTTATTTTTATGAAATTTTTAGAATGTATATATTCCTGTTAGGAACATTTTGAATACTCATGCATCTTATTTGGTCATGTGAATAAATAGATATACTTTTAATAATTCAAGTAGGCCATTGATCTACACTGTTTCGGAATAAAAATTATATCTTGGCACTCTGAAGTTAAATTTGCATGATTCTTGTTTTGTTGCACTCATAACATGTATATATTCAGCTTTTGTGTTGGGTGTTTTACCTTCTATGACATAGACTGTGTATGTATGAGGGTAAAAATTGAGGAAATGTGGCAACTTTCACTGTTATTGTGACATAAGGCCTTTTCTCCAATTTTTACTCTCTGACCTTGTAAGATCTTTTGATGAAAATCATTTTAGTTTGTTCATGGTGATGATAGGATTTCATGGTAAAGTTTTAAGCCTAATATAACCAATAAATAATCATAAACATCACACCTAAGTACGTCTTATGTTTTCTGTGCTATTTGTGACTGTAAGCATAATCTGTCATTGTGTTATATGTTAGGCCACCAATTTGAAGCTAATAAAATTTGGTAAAAATATATGATGCTAAAATAAGTGTCTAATTGAAATATATGAATTTTGGGAATGGGTAAAAATTATCTAAGTATGCTTTGGAGTTGTTTACTAGAAAATTTTTAAAACCCTAGTTTTTTCACACCAACTGTAAATTACCTTAAAATAGGTTAATGCTGTTTTATTTTAGTGGAACTTGGTCCACACCTTACCCTATGTCAAAGTAGCATTTTGGCCAATTTTGGGGCTATTTGGGTAGTTTTTGAATTTTCTTTGTGAATTTTTAATTTGTTTCCAGAAACAGCTCATCTAGTGATCTAAATTGTAAAATCCACTTAGGCCCATTTAAAAAATAAATTGGGCCAAAATCTTACTAGGCTCAAGCTCCATGTGTTAGCTAACTAACCCCACTAACCCAAGCCCATTTGGAGTCTTCTAGTCCATGAACGAATAATTATAAAATTAGTGTGTGGCCTAGGAACACTATTCCAACTTAATGGGCCTTGTTTCCCTTGATTGGCCTATGGGCCAGCCATAGTGGAATTTACCTACAACCTTAGAGTATAAAGGCCAACCCATATAAATTTCAGGCCATTTGGACATTGTTAGGCTCACCCGAAAAATCGTCTGGTAAGCCCATTCAATTAAAACCCTAGAATAAATTAAAGTTGTAACACCCCGATTTCGGTTCACCTAAGAACCAAATTAGAAATGTTACGATCGAGTCGAGTCATATTTAAAGTTATTGGTCGGTAAGACTTGATCAATAAAATAGATTGACACAACCTTCTTGGTATCATGAGAATAGAAGACATCGTTAAATATACATCAAAACACATCGAATATAAATAAAACTAAGAAAGTAAATAATTCTGTTGAGCTCAAATGTGTGTAGCGTTTATTTGTCCTCCCACCAAAGTCGACTCAGAATTTGCAAGGCTTACATATATTATATGAAAAACATTAGTAACGAGTGTAATTGGTTCAAAAAATAGCTAGTATAACTGGCAAATGGATATTCCATTACCTATGAAAACTTATGAAATTTCAGAATTGTGTCACACAGGGCGGTAAGCAAACATAATTAAACAAGTGTCAGTGCGCATACACAGGTAATATTCATATTCATACATACAACGTTTACGCCCTCACATCCTCCATATTACACCCGACACAGTACTCAGGTGGCAAAAGGAATGATTAAGTTAGTGCCACAAATACCAAAAATGTGTGGCGTTACGCACTACCCTCATACACCGCACTACCTCATGGTTTGAAGGAGTACTAGTGCGGGACATACATATCTCCATACCGCTCACTCTCTCATTCGTGAAATCCATAAAAATGCGCGTACTTATATAATAGGTTTAGGGAAGAGACTTGTAACATATATTTGTAGAGCTTTAGTTCGAAAACCAACAAGGGATCTCATCCTTGTAATTTTATTAAACATGTGTAAAAAATGGCTAAATGACCTAACATCAGAGGGATCTGATAAAACGCCACCGATGTCGTCCTACATAAAAAACATGATTAAACTCGACACTCTAGGACTCAAGCAGAGATTAAGCAAAGGGAGAATCCTACGGACCTATAGTCAAATCTCCAAACGTGTCTACAAAACTATGGCAAGCTCGAACTCCGTAACCTATATCAAATCCCACTGCTAAGTAAAATACTGATGTCTCTATATGATGCATGTTCGTGGTGTGTGCTCATATTATCAATACATCCTAATAAAAAAAACAATGCTAACAAACTTATAACTAAACATGTAGCACATAAATCAAGATATAATAATAATAAATAAATAAATAAAACCACTCATAGATAATTAATAAATAATAAATACATTAACATAAATAATACTCTAATCATAAAATAATAACATAATTATTTTATATAAATACACAGGTAAACACGAGTAAATATCAACATATATTGATTGTAGTAAACATATAAATAAATACATAAATACATAATAAATATATATATATATATAATTAATACTCATTAATCATTAATATAAACAATAGCATAGTTATATAATAGAAGAATACATAATTAAATACAAATAACTAATAACATACATGGGAACAAACAAATATATATATATATAGACGCGCACACATATAATTTAGTAAACATAAATAAGAGTAATATTAATAAGTAAATATATCATTAATAATAATAACTAATTATATAATCATGTATTATAATTGATAAATACATGACTAACATAAAATGAATAATAATAAATAAATAAAATAATTAAAAAAATGATTATTACATCCAAACATATTAAATCATGTGAATATGAATTTAAACTAACATAGGGGTTCTCAACTTACCAAAAATGGTTGAAAAATAGCCGAAAAGGGCTAAAAATGAGCTGAACCGAACTGAACCAAATTGAAATAGACCGAGTCAAATGGGTAGAACCGACTCAGTTTGGGTTAACTAGAAAATAGGCTGGGTTGACTAGGCGGGCATGAACTAGACTGATGGACACGGCTTGAGCTCATCTGGCGGACTCAGTCACTGACTGGTCGGGTGTCGAACCCAGGCACGGCTAGGCGGACACGAACGCAAACATTATTCATTTCTTGTTTGTAAGGTCCCTCAATTTAATCTCACATCTAATACCTACTGGGAGAAGATCTTGTTTATAAGTGGGGAATGGACTATAGATCTTTAACTTGGGTTAACCACTTTTGAAAAAATGACCTAGTCTATTAGTTTGCACTTTGGGGCAGATCATTACAGGTGGTATCAGAGCTGTGTTTCCTACGGAACCATGCAAATCAATCATTACCTAGTTGAAAGTCTAAGAGTCCACTGTCCTAAGGGTAAAATTTCTTTTATATACGAATTGATCATTCTTTTATAAAATTAATTTTCATTATTTTAGATGGTAAATAATTATGGGTGTGCCACTTATGTGTCATGCTCGGTGCACATGACACCTAAACCAATGAGTGTATATGAGACACCTTTACAATCAGAGGTGTTATCTAGGTAGTATAAGTGGTATGGGACACCTGTGGGATATGGATAACAGTGGGCCCCACTTTAGCTATGCATATTAGTAGCAATGCTTAAATCAAAAAAAATTCTACTCATAACCCTATTATATTTTTGAGGACAAAAATTCCCAAGCTAGGGAGATTGTAAAACACTGAAAAAAATTGGCTCAGTTCGGCTTGAGTCCATATTCGATCACCATGCGTCGAGCACAACTGGGGTCAAAGAATTGGCTCAGTTCTACACAGGGCAGCACCCTTGAAAAAATTACTATGTGGGAGTCTTGGTCGACTTGAGTTCAAATTTGACCACCATGCGCCAAGCGCAACCGGGGTCAATGAATTGACTCAATCCAACACAGGGCAGCACCCCCTGAAAAATTAAATACCAGCCCCCATGCCGAAAGGGCTGACAAGGCGCAGTGGCGCAATACGTCTAATTATGCACTTGTGATACCAAGATGGTGAGTCAATGGAAAATATCAGTAACTACAGGCCGAGGGCCACGTAGCATGTTTGCACATATATGGGATTGTAGTTAGATAGGTGGCCACCCTCCTAGCATACTAAGAGCTCAGCATAGGCTCATAATTACTAAAAGACGTAATTCAGATGTTGTGAGGAATATATTAATTGTTTCTTGTAATTATATGACTTAGAATTTTTATCACTAACGCGGGATTGCCTCCGCAGGTATGAGCATGGAAAGATGGGTACAGTTGGGACAGCTGGAGGACTCTATTATTGGACTATTCTTTTCTCGAGATTGTTTGCACGGTAGTGTGATTTTTGTTTGGTTCATGGGACTTAGATTATTCTGAGCATTTATATATTAAATTTATTGTTGTGGATTTATTAAAAATTTTGAAAATTTATAAAAAATTAATTTATGAAATATTTAGTTTTATACAGTAATACTTGGCTTGTGGCTCGGAACATGACATATGCAATGGGCTAAAATAATTAAAAAAATGTTTCATTACATCCAAACATGCTAAATCATGTGAATATGAATTTAAACTAACATAGGAGTTCTCAACTTACCAAAATGGTCGAAAAATAGCCGAAAAGAGATAAAAATGAGCTGAACCGAACCGAACCAAGTTGAACGAGACCGAATCGAATGGGTTGAACTGACTTGGTTTGGGTTAACTAGAAAATAGGTTGTGTTGACTAGGCAGGCATGAACTAGACTGATGGACATGGCTTGAGCTCATCGGGCAGACTCGGCGGTCACGGACTGGTGGGGTGTCGAAACTGGGCACGGCTAGGCGGACACGAACGCAAGCATTATTCATTTCTCGTTATTCACGTATTTATTGATTATAATGCATGTTTATATGATTAGTTATTATTATTAATGATATATTTACTTAATATTAGTTTTATTTATGTTTGCTAAATTATATATATATATTTGTTTGTACACGTGTATGTTATTATTTATTTATATTTAATTATGTATTTTTGTATTGCATAACTATGATTTTACTAATATTCATGATTAATGAGTATTATTTATTTATTTATTTATTGAATTATTATGTATTTATTTATTTATTTAGATGTTTACTAGGACGAATATATGTTGATATTTTGCTCGTGTTTACCTGTGTATTTATATAATATAATTTTGCTATTATCTTATGGTTAAAGTATTATTTATGTTCATCTATTTATTATTTATCTAATTATCTATGAGTGCATTTCTTTGTTTATTTATCTATTAATTTATTATTTATTATTATCATGTCTCGATTTGCGTGCCACATGTTTAAGTATAGGTTTGTTAGCATTATTTTCTTTATTAGGATGTATTGATGATATGAGCACACACCACGAGCTTACATCATATAGAGACATCAGTATTTTAGTTACGAGTGGGTTTCGATATAGGTTAGCAATCCAAGGTCGCCGTAGATGTGCAGGCATGATTGGAGCTTGTACCATAGGTCCGCAGGACTCTCCCTTCACTTGATCTTTGCTTGATTCCCTGCGTGGCAAGTTTAATCGGGTTTTTGACGTAGGACGACATCAGTGGCATTTTATCAAATCCCTCCAATGTTAAGTCATGTAGCTGTGTTTTCTACATATGTTTAATAAAACTACAAGGATGAGATCCCTTGTTGGTTTTCGAACTAAAGCTCTAGAAATATATGATACAAGCCTCTTCGCTAAACCTATTTTGTAAGTATGTGTATTTTTACGAACTTCACAAATAAGAGAGTGAACGATATGGAGATATTTATGGACCGCACAGTACTCTTTCCAACCCTAAGGTAATTCGATGTATGAGGGTACTACATAACACAGCGCATTTCCAGAATTTGTGGCACTAATTTAACCGTTTCTTTTGCCACTTAAGATGTAACACCCCATTTTTCGGTCCAAGGGCAGATCGAAGTGCGATGTTATAATTTGGAAAACTATTCGTTTGACTAGTCTCGTACAAACTTTACAGAAGTTGATCTCAAACATTGAGGAGGTTTAAGATGGGCAACCATACAAGGTTTCATGACATATGCATGCTAATTCATACTAGCATAGAGAGACTCCTAAATTTAAGGATTCTATATGATCACCCCTAGCCAAGCATAAAGAGACTCCTAAATTTAAGGATTCTATATAATCACCCCTAGCCACAATCGAGGCAAAACTTCCCATGCGACTATGAGTGGTGACTTTTAAAAATACTAATGATCACTCTCAACTGTAGAAGAGGCACATCTCGGCTACAGTCTTGAGGTTGCATGTTATGACATGAACCTTTTTTACTACTTAGTTTAAGTGATTCATTACATTTCTTAATTTCTTACAAGCGGATGAATGCAGAAAATTTGAACAAGGGTCGTGGTTACCTGTTCCACATACTCGACATGTGCAAGAAACTAAAAGTGTGATATCCCTCAACTTAGCCCCACATCTAATACTTACTAGGAGAAGATCTTGTTTATAAGTGGGAATGGACTATAGATCTTTAACTTGGGTTAACCATTTTGAAGAAATGACTTAGGCCCATTACGTTGCACTTTGAGCCGGGTCGTTACAGGTGGTATCAGAGCAACCTGGTTACGTGTTAGATGGTGGGCTAGACCATTGGACTAGGGACGTTAGCTAGGCTGCTGGTCACGGACTAAAATAAGGTCGTAGGATGGGGCTAGCAACGGGCCAAGGGTAGGAATTTTGGGGACAAAATTTCCTAAGGTGGGTGGATTTTGAGATCCCTCAACTTAGTCCCACATATAATACCTACTGGGAGAAGATCTTGTTTATAAGTGGGAATGGACTATAGATCTTTAACTTGGGTTAACCATTTTAAAGAAATGACTTAGGCCCATTAGGTTGCACTTTGGGCCGAGTCGTTACAGCTACCGCATCTCATCCTCACGCTCCCAAGTGGCCTCCTCAACACCCTGCCGTGACCAAAGTACCTTCACCAAAGGCACTTCTTTCCTACAGAGAGTCTTCACAAAATGGTCGAGAATCTACGTAGCCTCCTCCTCATAGGAAAGGTCGGGTTGGGCATCGAGCTTGTCATTTTGAAGTTGGTGTGATCTGTCGGGCACGTACTTCTTTAGCTTAGATACGTGGAACACCACAAAATGGTCGAGAATCTACGTAGCCTCCTCCTCATAGGAAAGGTCGGGTTGGGCATCGAGCTTGTCATTTTGAAGTTGGTGTGATCTGTTGGGCACGTACTTCTTTAGCTTAGATACGTGGAACACCGGTTGCACTGCTGATAGACTGGGTGGGAGTTCAAGCTCATATGCAACCTCTCCAACACGCCTCAATACCTCAAATGGGCCAATGTACCTTGGGCTCAATTTGCCCCACCTCCCAAAACGTATGCCTCCTTTAGTCAGTGAGACTTTTAGGAAAAAGCAATCCTCAAGGGCAAAACTCATGTCCCTATGCCTTGATTAGAATAAGGCCTCTGTCTATCCTGAATTGCAAGAAGCCTTTACCTAATCAACTCAACTATCCTTTGGGACTCTTGAAGCAACTTTGGGCATTTTATCATTTAACCATATTTTCTACACATGTTTAATAAAATTACAAGGATGAGATCCCTTGTTGGTTTTTAAACTGAAGCTCTAGAAATATATAATACATGCTTCTTCCCTAGACCTATTATATATGTACGGGCATCTTTGCAGATTTCATGAATAAGAGAGTGAGCGGTATGGACCGCACTAGTACTCCTTTAAACCCTGAGGTAGTGCGGAGTATGAGGGCACTGTGTAAATTAGCACATTTCTAGAATTTGTGGCACTAACTTAACCATTCCTTTTGCCACTCGAGTACTGTGGTAGATGTAATATGGAGGATATGAATATTAGCCGTGCATGTGCGCTGACACTTGTTTAAGTATGTTTGCATACCGCACAGTGTGAGGCAATTTTGAAGTTTCCTAAGATTTCGTGGATAATAGAATACCGATTTGCCAATTTGTACTAATTATTTTTTGGCACAATAACACTCGTTACTGACATTTTTCATATTATATATGTAAGTCTTGTAAATCCTAAGTCAACTTTGGTGGGAGGACAGATAAATGCTACTCACACTTGTGCTCGGCGCAGTTATTTACTTTCTAACTTTTATTTATATTTGATGTTTTTTGACACATATTTAACAATGTCTTCCATTCTCATGACTCCAAGCGGGTTGTTTCAATCTATTTTATCGATCGAGTCTTACTGACCAACAACTTTATACGTGACTCGACTAAATCGTAACATTTCTGATTTAGTTCTTAGGTGAACCAAATTCGAGGTCTTACACACGGTGTTGGCTTTCTATGACAGTTCACTCATGCCCATTTGGAGTCTAAGAACGACCACCCTTAGCAAAATCAATGTGCAGCCCATGAACACTGTTCCGAGCACCATAAGCCCAAACTTACTTGGCCTTGTTCACCATGTTGGCCCATAGGCCAGCCTTGGTAAAAATTCCCCATAAGCCTTAGAGTGTCAAGGACCACTGATCTAAATTTTAGCCTATTTGGACATCATTTGTCTTGTCCGAAAAATAGTCCGATAAGCCCGTTTAGAATTTGGTCAATTCCAATTAAGTGTACATGAAACCCTAAACAAGGATTGAGTTACTTAATGAGGTTTAACACTTTATAATACATCTAATTAAGATATTTAAGTGTCGTCTATGAGTTGTGCATGTGTTGAGGCCTGCATCTATATGTGTGCCGATGTGATCCAATCATGATTTGGTTCCATCTTTGTGCTAGGTTACACGGGTTGAGCTTCCTGACTTGTGATACAAACCTCCCCTCATCCAAGTCCATAAGAATCTTTTGCTTCTCCTTTGCTTGACTCCTTGATTATCAAGTTTAACTAAGTTTTTAGACTTAGGATAGCATCTGTGCCATTTTATCGGATCTCTCTAATGTTGGACCATTTAGTCGTGTTTTCCCCACAAGTTTAATAAAACTTCAAGGTTTAAACCTCTTGATGGTTTTTGAAAGATAACCTCTAGAGTTATTATTATATAAGGCCCTACCCAACCCTATTAAGTATAAGTATGAGGGTTTACAGTTTTACTTCAAGAGAGTTGTGTACGTATTATGAATCTTACTAGTACTTCAAACCCTAAGAGAGTGCGAAGTATGAGGGTACTACTTAATGGAGTATATTTTCAGAATTTGTGTTACTAACTTAACCTTCATTTGCCACGTAAGTACTGTGGCGGGTGTTATGTGGATGTTGTGAGGGCGTGAAGCTGTTTGTATGAATATGAACTTTAGTTGTGCATGTGTGCAGGGATTTTTAATAAGTTATTTGCTTATTGCTCGTGTGAGGCATTCTGAATCCTTTTTAGTCCAATGAGTAATGGAATATTCATTTACCAATTTGCATTAACAGTAGTTATTTCATACCGGTAATCAAATTTACTTGATTACTGGCATATTTTCCTATTATATGTAGGTGAGGTTCCCTGGCATTAGCCAACTTAGGCATATGAATCGGGTGGACCAACAGTGGTGGCGGGGACCCTATGTTGGTGTTTTATGTATTTTGATCTGCTGTTTTTTCAGATTATGACTTGCATGAGCCCTAATTTTATGATTTGACACCATGTATGATTTTGGATTGATATAACATGATGGTTGTGAGCACATGTGTTGAATTTAATTATTACTATTTTATTTTGTAGAGGAACTATACTTTGGGACAAGACTAACTATCATTTGCACGGTATATAAGCCTTAGAGTCCCTAAATATGACGAGGAGCTAAAATAGGTACACCAAACGTATTTAGATGCAACTGAGTGCTAGTGTATAGAGGAACATGTGTAGGAGGAGCTAGCAATCTATACCACTTGAAGACCCACGTGAAGTATAGTGTTAGGGTTTGATGCCCTGGCATCCGATGATGCTGTGTTGTTTATTGGATCACTTGTGGGGTATATGGAGTAGGTAATCACGACCTGAGTGTCTAATTATCGCACTCATCACTATCTAAGAAATTAAGATACCCGATTCAATCACTTCAACTAAGAAATAAGAATTTGAGCATGTTACAACATCCAACCTCTTAACTACAATGGGGGTATGCATCTTCTTGTAGTTTGGAGTGTCATCACATCTTTCAACTCACCCGTAGTTACTAGTGGAGGTTATGCCTCTATTATAGTTCGGTGTGATTATACAGGATCCTTAAGTCTCAGAGTTGTCCTATGTATTATGAACTTTGCACACATCTATAAAACCCCAGTATAGTGTTCATCTTAAGCCTTCTAGAGGGTTGAGATCCGTTTCCCGTAAAGTCTATGCTCGATAGCCAACAAGTAGCTTTCCAATGTATAATATCACGATTCGATCCACCCCTTTGGACCAAATTTGGGTGTTAAAGCTTTATTTTAGTCACAGGCTTGTAGAAAATAGTATAAAACAAAAGTATTTTACCATGTACAATATTAATTATAAGTTTATATAAATTCAAAATAAATATGAAAATGAGTTCATAAGTAAGGCTGCCCAAAAACCCACGTATATACAAAGCATCACTATTTCACAAAAAGATGTGGGACTATTTTCTACACTCACTCACATGTACATTTCTCCGTGTTGCCCTATATTTGCGCCTCTTTTAGGAGCTACTCACAAACATGGCCGTGGTCTTTGCTCGAGCTTTTGGGACGTGTAACTGTTCGCGATACCGTAACATAGGAAAATTCACCTTTATTTGCCATGTGTTGCTTTTTCTCTTGTGTACTTTATTGTTTTGCTAAATTTGTCACATTTACTATTTTACTATTTCACCCTTCCTATTAAGAAAGTTTACCTATGTTTGATTATTTTATTATTTTATTATTTTATTAGGAATAAATTATTTTAATATTTTGCAATTTTTAATCCTTTTAATTAGAGAAAATAATAATTCTAGCTCAAGTTTTTTATATAAAATAAAACATTTTTTAACTCAAATCAGATAGTACATGATGGATACTTAAAAATTAGTAAAAGCAAGTAAAAACTCTAAATTAAGTAGATATAAGTAAGTGAAATACTTTTTAGTTCAAGTAATATTATACTCTCAATTAAAATTATCAATTTTAAAATTGAATACAAATATACTTTAATTTAAGTAAGAACCAAAAGCCGAATTTTGCACTTCTAAATTAAATTTAAGTATAATTTAAAGAGAGTATATTTACGATGGTAATTATTAATTATAAGCTTAATCTGTAAATATTCGAGTAGTAATTTGTTGTTTGGTTATTGATCTTTTAGTCAATTTTAGTATCTCCTTATCCTATAAATTAAAAATTAAAAAAAAATAGAGAAAGGAGATTTAAATGAGCCTACAATCAATCTCAAAA
>JAURVB010005087.1:0-22645 GCA_033002965.1 Piper betle
GAAAGACATCTTATTTTTATTTGGTTAAATATACTTAGAATTTACCATTGATATATGATTGTATTTTGGTTAAGGGGAAAGTTCTAGCCGTACCCCTTGCATATACACCCTTAAATATGTGCATGTGTGATAATTGAAGAAAATATTCACTTGTATATTCTCATTACTAGCATAAATCATTTTATTTTGATAGAAAATAATGTTGGTTTTTCCACTTAAACCAAATTAAAGTTAAGGGTGGTTCTAGTAACTCGATTGAACTCGAATTCACATTATGTTCGACTCAATTTGGTTCGAGTCAAAGTTTGACTCAAATTCGAATTAAGCAAGTACACGAACAACTTTGTTCAGTTCAACTCAATTCAAAGATGAATATTATACATTAAATAATATATTGATATATTTTTTATATAGTTAATTACATAAAACATAAAAACAATAATTAAAATTCTTTTATATGATAATATAATAGTTTAATGAATGAACAAAACATCTGGTGTGTAATTTGTACAAAGTTAAAATATTTATTCTTTAAAACTATTTTTATTTCAAATTATACGAGAGAAAGACATAAATAAATAAAGCTCAAACTTCGTCGTGCTTGTCTCAAACTCAAATATGTTCGAAGTCTTTGGGCTTGACTTCAACTTAAATAAAAAAGGGTCGAGTTTAAACATGATTAAACTGACTTGACTTCAACTTAAAAAGGTTTTGGGCACCCTTAAGTTTACCTTTTTTTTATTTAAGTAAATAAATATCAATATTTTACTGAATAGAATAATTCATAAGAGTTGAAAGGAACAAGCCAAAAGTGTGCCATCTCTCTGCTTTACATAAATTAAAAATGATATAAGTGAAAAGACTATACTAATATTTAAAAGAAAACAAATTTTAAGCACAATCAAATAAAAAAATTATCCAATTAAAAGAATTTTTAACTACATTCTGTAAAAAAAATCCACCGGAGAAAAAATTATCATATATATTATAATGATCTAAGGTTGTTTTTTATGTAAACCTTAATATAAGATGCTGACATTTAAGACCATCTAGGCCGTGGCTAAAAAAATTTCATGAAAACAAAAAAAAATCAACAAATGGGTTTTTGTTTATATTTATTTTACAACTTTTTTACTATGAAACTTTTTTTTTCGAGGTAAAAAAAAAGCCAAAAACTACTAAACCCTGTATTGATGGTTAGACAAAGCTTAACACATCAAATTCAATAACAAATAAAAATCAATTTTTTTTCATGTTAATTAATTAAAAATTAGATATTTGGTTGGTCTGAGGGACTTATCAGCTCAGCCAGCCTGTCTCCTTCACTCCAATTCTAACCAGTCTCTCTTCCCCAATCAATCATATAATTATATATAAAAAAAACCTCAAAAAACCTCCACCGTCCGATCACCTCAACCTACCATCCTCAACCGTCCGATCATCTCACCGACACCACCCCGTCGTCTCCTTCCCTTCCCCCCAAGCCAAACCTGCTACAAAGAGCTCCAACCTCCCCGTTCCCGATCTGGGTAGCTCCTCTTCTTCTATATCTTCGCTTCTAATCTCCATCTAATCACCCAACATTGTTTTTCTGCGGTAAAAATCTGTTCTTGCGGTGTTTCTCTCTGATAAAAATCGTATCTTGCAGTGTTCTGTTAGGCTCCAGTGCCGCCATGGACGCTGGGAGGGGGCTTCGGAGCTTACTCTGGGCGGTGGCTGTCGCGGTTGTGGTGTTGGCGGCGGGGGTGAGCTGCGGGCCGCGCGAGAAGGATAAGGTCTGTAACAAAGGGTGGGAGTGCAGTGGGAGCAAGTTCTGCTGCAACCAGACCATCTCCGACCTGTTCCAAGTCTACAACTTCGAGGATCTGTTCTCGAAGAGGAATGCGCCTGTGGCTCATGCGGTCGGGTTCTGGGACTACCATTCGTTCATCACCGCGGCGGCGCTGTTCCAGCCGCTCGGGTTCGGGACCACCGGCGGCAAGGTCATGCAGATGAAGGAGATAGCTGCTTTCCTCGGGCATGTCGGCAGCAGGACGTCTTGTAAGATTCTGAAGCTTTTTGTTAGATGTAACAAAGCTTTTTTTGGATAGATTTTGCAGATTTTGGTGAATTTGTTGTTGGTCAAATCGATCTGCGTTGGAAAATGTGTTTGATCTGTTGTGATGAATGCTTTAGTTATGTGTTTATCAATTGATCTTGTTTGGCACCAATGTTATCTTAGTTTTTGTCCAACATTATCAAAATGTTTTTACTTGATCTATTTTGGAACATGTGTTGTTACTGTTTATTGGTGATCTATCGTGGCAAATGTTTCGTTAGTGTGTTTATTAATTGATCTTGTTCGGCAAATCTTATCTTTCTGTGTTCAATTTGTCTATTTTTCCAAATAGTGTCTAAATATTTTATTAGCTTGTATATCAATTATGTACCATGGAAAATGCTATTCTTACTATCTACATGTTTTTAGTTGATCTACTTTGGTAAATGCGGTGTTTCTGTTTTCAATAGATCTATGGTGTCAAATGTTATCTGATGTGTTGGAAAATGTTAATTTATTGTTTCTTAATGAGCTATTTTTGACAAATGCATTGTAATGTTTTCAGTTAGATCTGTTTTAGCAAATATGGGATAGCTGCTTCTTTGATTTATTATTTTATCTGATCATTATGTTCGTTTTGATTGTCAGATCTGGTGTTTATTTACATTTGTCAACACCAGGCTTTTCTTTTCTTTTCTTTTTTCTCTATTTTCACGCCAGATATTGATGCTGATTTCCAAAACAGTATTGATGTGTATGTTTTCGGATAAAAATTTTGACCTGGAACGATCTAGATTGAAAAGGATGATGCTCTTCATTAGGCTTTCTGTTGGCTTTGGCATCCTTTTTCCAAGCTTGTTTAGTGCTTTACACTTGAGGATTAATTCATGCATTGTAGAATGGGATTGATGTAGCTTGGATTTGCTTGATATTAACCCTGGACTATTTCAGGTGGTTATGGTGTTGCTACTGGTGGACCATTTGCTTATGGTTTATGCTACAACAAAGAAATGAGCCCAAGCCAGTCTTATTGTGAACCGCATTACTTGTACCCATGCACACCTGGAGTCGACTACTATGGCAGGGGTGCTATTCCCGTTTACTGGTAATTATAGATTTACTTGTCACACATTTATCTCCATATAGTTATTTGGAAACTCAAAAAACAAATCATTCCTATGAACATTAAGCATAAGAATGGAACTGTTGTTTTGTGGGTGATTTGTTGTTGATAATGCTGATAATTCCAGGAACTACAACTATGGAATCATTGGTGAGGGAATCAAGCTAAATCTGTTGGACCACCCAGAGCTGTTGGAACAGAATGCCACCATTGCTTTTCAAGCTGCTATGTACCAATGGATGACCCCGCCGAAGAAGAAGCAGCCCTCCCCGCATGATGTCTTTGTCGGCAATTGGAAGCCAACCAAGAATGATACATTGGCCAAAAGGGTGCCTGGTTTTGGAGCCACAATGAACCTCCTATGGTGATTCTGTCTGTGGACAGGGCGAAATTGACTCCATGAACAATATCATTTCCCACTACCTATATTACCTGGATACAATGGGTGCAGGCAGGGAGTCTGCTGGACCTCATGAGGTTCTTAGTTGTGCCGAGCAGGAAGCATTCAATCCTTCCACTCCATCCAGTTACACCTAAACCTGATGTGCACCCACACTATCCCCTTGCAGAGGGACAAAAGAAAATAAAGGGTTTGCTTGATGGTTGTCCAGTAAATCGCCATCTTTATTTTGTTTATGAAGCTAAGGCTGTGTAAAGTGAGTTCATTGCAGGATGTGGTGGGTTCCTAATCTGCCATTGTGTGTAGATGGTGTATGATTCTTAAACCAATTAGTGTTGCTACTTAGAAGTTTTATTATGTGTTATCCATTCTTGGATATGAATATATAGACAGCGTATTTTTTTGGGTGTGCAAGCTTTTCGAGCTTTGCATTTTGATAATCGGAAATGTTGGTTGTTATGGTTTTTAGCAGTTGATTCTGATCATCTTCCACTGACCCAGATTGGTTTGTTTCTGATGTTGCATAAAGCAAGACATCATCCACTGAGCTAAACAAGACAACACCACTCAAGACTTCAAAATAGTATATGCACTCTTATTCTAGGGGCAACACCAATGGTTCAAAGGAACAAGCTTTCCATATTAGTTGACAAGAATTTAAAGTAGTTAATAAAAAAGGTTATAGCTCTAAAATTGCATGCCTTATAAAAAAATACTACACAAATTGCACGATGTGCTTACTGAGGTCTCCATTTTGGTAATAGATGTCGACCTTCCAACTGGTTCTAGTTTAACTTTAGCTTCAATCTTTATCAGCAATAAAAAAATGGGTAAAAGTATGTGATCTTAATAGACAACAGCAATGGATGCAATTGCCACTTGGTAGGTGTATGAGTGAGGCAGGTATTATATACTAATATATTGGGTCATTTGCTACAATACACACCCTTCAAAGCTGTTACCACCCAACATAATTTGCCAATACAAACAGTGATGAATGTACCAAAAAAAGCTATTGGTGGACGAGCATTATAGGTTTGCCAACAGAAACTAGTTTAAAAGAGTGTTTATTGGAAATGACATTGCAAACTCTATGGATCTGCCAATAGAAAACGAGCTTGTTGAACCTAATGAATTGTGGCCACTTCAATATCCAACATGACCCCTTTAACCGAGTCTTCTATTGGCCACAATTGACATCCCACCCTCCATCAACATGCTAATTAAACAATTGAGAATGGACCCAAATTGCTAATTGCTTGTAAACATGGCCTAACTCTTGCATTACAAGCCCCTATATAAGTACCAATCCATGTATGCATAAGTGCTTGTCATCGCTAATGATCAAAGATGAGGGTGAGTCTCTACTACTATGATCTAATTTTGGTGCCTCTTAGCTTTTCCCTCACAATAGGCTATCATATTTTCCTGTGGCGTAGCTTTAAAAACAAAGAGAGACATGACAAACCGTGGAAAAAGTGGTCTCTCGCTATATTTCAGGTAAAACTATACCTCAAAACTTATAACATATACCTATCTTTGTGTTCTTATCATGGGCAGGTTGAAATTCTGCAAATAATTCTACTCCTATAGGATCAAGAGAAGAAGGGTATGCTAGCGGTTCAAAGCTTGAGAAATGCCCTTATGACAAGCATACTGTCCTGCACAATTGCTATTGCGATCAACACAGCTCTGGCAGCAATATCAAACAACACCTACAATGGACGAAGAATGCTTCAAGGCTCCCTCTTCTTTGGGTTCCAAGGGCCGAGCATTGCGCTGAAATACTGCGTCTCATCTCTTTTAATACTGAGCAGTTTTGCGTCAAGCTCCGTTGGAATTGCACAGCTGATCGATGCCGGATTCTTGCTCAACGTGCCGCCTTCAGACCCGTGGTTGTTAACCAGTTGCGAAGCAAAGCTAGAGTGTGGCTGTTTGTTAACAGAAACCGGCAACCGCCTACTCTTCATTACAATCCCACTTCTATTTTGGATGCTGGGTCCGACGGCCATGGTGTTATCATCCATTGCAATTGTCTGGTTGCTGTATGGCATGGACTTTCCCGGAGCTGGTTCTGTTTAGCAGGTGGATACTAAAATTGGTTCCATATTAGAATTCAATTCTTGAAGCACAAACTATGAAATGTTGCCTCCGTTATGCCAAAAAATATGTATACATTATGCGTTGGAAATAATATGAAAAGAAATCTGAATACAGAATCATGTAATGGAAATAATCAACATAATTTATAGAACTTGCACAAAATCGGAAACCCAAACTTTCTTGCAGATTTCTAATGTGGTATAATTTTCCCACTAAGCAAAATCAGGACGATGTTCTTCATGAAGCATAATAACTAGTAACGAAGAAGATGCAGCTTCTAAATTTCACCAATATATCATACTTTCATTTGCAACATGTAAAAGTGACAAAATGAACATTGAAAAAGAAAACAACATTCTGTAAATTTTACAACTATGTACTTTTGTTTCTATCTTTCAAAATCCTGTCGGAAGAGTTCTGCTTCTTACACCATCCAGATACTTTGCTTCACCAATGGTTAATGCTTTTTCACTTGCTTTTACTCACTAAAATAATTCCAGTTGTTTGGCATCAGTGCTTCCATCCTCTTTCCTGAGTTTGCAAATTTATTCTCTACCACAAAAATAAAAAAAGTAAAGCATGTCAAGTCTTCAGAAAATCCTGCATTACAACCAATGTAAAAGGATGGTGGAAGTTCTCAGTTACAAAATAAAAAAATGGTCTAGCATGACATCCCTTTTTATATTGGTTGCTATAAAAGCAGAACCAATCTACAAACACCAGTTTGTAATCAGTTTACAAGGCATATGTATAATAGAACTCACCAATGTTAGGCAAACGACATACAAGAGAGGCGAATGATGTGGTGGAAGCAACCGCAGTGAACCATGTACAAGTATGGTTGCCTCTATATGAATAATATACACATCATGCCGGAAGAAAAAAATTGCAATGTTTCAACCTTGATTTCGTCTCCTTTTTCTCAATATTTCGGCCTCCCTAGCTATCTGAATATCTGAAGGCCACAGTATCTGCTGTATAATTTTGAAGATAAATCTTGGAAGCAAAGCCACAACTGTAATAAGTAAAATTGTGAGCCAATATGTCTTTGACCGGACCAGGTGGTAAATTGTCCTGTAAACAAAGATAAAAGTTATTTGAGGCTGGAAAATGGAGAAACAAGAAAGGGACAGAGTAAGGGAAAAGGGACGGGAGGAGATACTGACCAATAATTGGGGAAAACAGGTATAGAATCTAAAATCACCATACAGAAGTATGTTATGATAATGGAGCCCCACGTAGCAAGATGTGTAATTAGAACCCAACGTTGGATGTCCATTGCCAAGTGAACATTTACTAAAACTACCACCGCAATAGTCAACAAACTTCCCAGGCTCCAGATATCAATGTCTGAGTTTTGGTAAGTGAAGATGGGTACATAGAAAAGAGCAAGACTTTGCCACAGAGTGTCGATCATCGTGATCCAAAAGAGATTCAAGTTGTAACTTTCATGTCTGTGTCCAGCACCATAGAGCTTAGGATATTGAAGGAGTGTTTTGTGGCTCAAATCTTTGTCTAAAATTCCAACCACGATTGTGGGAACGGAGGTGTAAATTACTGAATAGAACACACTGCTCCAATCTGTCAAGGCTGATGTGGTTGAAAAGGCTGTGCATAATATATACCTACATGTGAAGAGAAAGCAAGCAGTTAAAAACATATTTAAATAATAAACAAGAGAATCTTAATAATCATCCACCTGACAATTATAGAATTTACCAGAACAACATCAGTACAAAGGCAGCATTTCTGTAGAAGTTGTACAAAATCAGATAACCAACTCGTCGATAGTTCCAGTGACCATGCACAAGAAGTAGTCTTTTCAAAAATCGAAACTGTCCCATGGCAAAATCTGAGGCCATGACAGCCTGACGACCTTCCTGACCACATATCCCAACACCAACATCTGCCATCTGAATCATTGAAACATCATTTGCACCTGCAGGTATCATTAACTATCGACTTAAACATTTGATATACTAAAAAGTCAAACCAAAAGCATCACTTGAAACTGACGCAAGTTAATCTGAGTAAAATAAAAATTAAAAGAAAATTAACCAGAAATAACTACAGTAGAAGGAAGTAAAATGTCTAACTAACCATCACCAATAGCTAGCGTCATGTCATTTGTCCTACTTTTGATGAGATCAACGATCCCTGCCTTTTGTAAAGGAGCAACCCGACAGCAAAGAACCACCGTACAAGAGGTAGCCAGATCAAACAACTGTACCGGATACAATATTCATTACACACAAGGTGCAATATAATCCAGCCATTCCAACTTTAGGTATACACATTCTATTTACCATTTTGCCATTAGATCATTTAGTGATTTTATTATTGCTATAAGATAGGATTAACTTCTATATACTACCACCCACCATATATATTGGTTCTTCCTAAATGTAGATAAAACCATGAAGTTACATTTCTAGTTTCAATAGATGTCAAACTTAAATACAAAAAAAGAATAATGATGAAATAATTAGTTCTACTTAAAACTTAAAATTACTGCTAAATTAAATAATTGTGGTGCAAAACCAAAATAAGGCATTGCCAGGAAACTCCAACTAGCATGTAATTACTTAATTGGTGGCAAGTACAATTTAAGGAAGATATGCATTACCTCCTGCTCCAGGTCTTTCTCCAAAATGTACACAAGGCTATTTCCATCAATGATGAGTGCCAATGGAATATTATGTGCCGCACTTCCTCCTCTAGGTGATAAACCTTTTAAACTCAGGGGTGCATTTGCTAGTCCAGATAAAGCAGAGATCTTGAGTTCATCAAAACTTTCCAAATGATCCTTATTAATGTGATTCCTTTGCATCACCTTCTTGCCCTTATTATTTGCTGATTGTACCCCATATTTGGATTTGGCATTCGCCAAAAGATTCTGGCACTCAGACTCTGAATTGCCATTAATAATTATTTGTTGCATGTTCTGGGTCAGAAGTCTACAAGAAAGAGCTATTGAAATAGCAGTCTCTTGCTTATCTCCAGTGAGCACCCAAACTTTAATACCTGCCTGCCTAAGAGCCTCTATGGTTTCTGGCACACCATCTTGCAATTTATCCTCAATTGCAGTCGCCCCAAGGAGATTTAAGTTGGATTCTATAAAAGCAGCAGTTTGACGAAGTTTTACTGCTCTCTCTGACAAGGATGTGCTTGCTTCTTCATACCTGACTTGCCAATCCTCAAGTTCTTGACCAGTCAGATCCTTTGCAGCTACGACAAGAGTTCTCAAACCTTCCAAAGAATACTCAGTTAAATGTCTCTGTGTTGCCTGCCTTATATAAGAAGACGACAGCACATCACTATCCATAATTTCATTACTTTTTGACAGTACACTGAACATGGAACTGTCAGCACCTTTAACCAGAACCTTCACAGAGTTATCAGGAAATCGAATCACAACTGACATCCTTTTGCGTGTGCTATCAAACTCGTGCAGACCCAATAAATCTAACCTGAAACAATTATGTCATACTATATAAGAATATTCATCATTTTGCAAAAAATAAAGTGTTAAGATACTTATTCCAAGTTCCAATAATTCTATAAGAATCAGCAAACAGATAGGAAGACAAAACATAAAATCTCAAAGGAGAAGACCTAGCGTATGTTTTAGTACTCTTGTATAGGTACCGTCTGAGTAACTACCACCACAACGCAAACAGAATTTCTCCAATGAAATCAAACAAGATATAGAGTTGCAATGTGTTAAATTGACGGCCAATCTAACCGACAGGCTGAAGCAAAACATTGAAAAACAGGTAAGGAAAAAACCAGTATAACTAAAAGTAAAGGAAACATGCACAGAAGTGGAGGAAAAGAAAAGTTAACTACTTCTCACTTCAAAATATCCAATCAAGATAAGTGAATCAACACAGAAGATTCAAAACTCTACCTTAATTTCTCACCATGGACATCCACCACAATGTGCCCAGACGTACGCTCAATGAGACAATAGCCATAAGCAGATGCCGCAGCAACTAAAGCCTGCTCATCAGGGGACTCACCCTGATATTCAATTGATTCTATCCCGCTGACAAAGTCAGTATCCAGTGAGTTAGAGGTAGAGTGTGTCACTATGGGGATAACAGTGTTACATGCAGCCAGTGTGAGGAAAAATTCATGTGCTGCAATTCTTTCATCCCCACTTATATCATTACGCAATAAATTTAACAGATCATGATCTACATCAATTTTCGTCGCCTTCGTCACCTTTGGATTTCCAACTTCTGAAATGAAAAAAGAAAAAGAAATGGCGTCTAAATACTTACAGTACTGCAAAATCTACAATTACCAACACTATTTATTGCATTCAGTTAATAGGAAGAGCTCCGCACACCTGCATTAAAATAAATGGTCTATGGAACATAATAATATTGGCAAATCATCAATGTCTGTTTTGTGCATGTATAAAAGATGTGAGTTAACAAAGCATATGCCAAGGAAAGATAAAACTTAAGTACAATGCAACAAAAAAGTAATCCATCAAAGTCTCAGGGACATGTTCACCTGCAATTTGACCTGCTGCCAATTGGTCAACATCGGAAGATTTTCTGTAACTCTTTCCAAACACACTGGCTTTGCGGAACTCCATCTTGTTTTCGGTAAGGGTTCCTGTTTTATCAGAGAAAATATATCGAATTTGGCCTAAATCCTCATTTATATTCAATGATCTACACTGGAACCTTGAGCCAGAGCTGCTATCATACATCTCTCTATCCTCAATCATGAAGTAAGACTGACCGAGACGGACCAATTCCATTGTGATATACAGTGATATTGGTATCATTATTTGGAAAACTATAATGGAACTCAAGAATGAAAAAAATTTCCATTGCAATTCCATAGTATTTGTATTTCTTTCCATTATCTGGCCCATCAGTGAAATACCTCCTTCTGTAATAAGGCAATGTGTCAAGCTCATCTGAGTGGCGCACAAGCCAAAGTCCCATACCAATTGCCACAACTGCACATGCAATGAAAAGAAACACTGATAACCATAGTGTCTCACGATTCATGTAGCTCTCCAGCCTGCTTCTTTTGGAAGGAGATACAGCACTGTTCATCATAGCTTTTGTCTCCTGGCCAGCGTATACAACCACACCAACAACCCAGTCTGTGTTCTTCAGCTGGCAACCACGCAAGATGATGTTTGATTGGCTAAGAGGAACTTTATGACCATTGAACTCCATATTGGCTGTGAATTCATAAATATTCCTATTAGGTTGTTCACATCTTATAAGCCCTGCAATGGAACCACCTTCAAAAACAGCTGCTGTTGTTTCCTGCTGAGCATACCTTGTCTTCAAATTTGATTCTCCATCCAAATTCATCGTCTGAATATACGCAATCCCACTGGGATCACTGCTTCCCAACAAAACCACGTCGCAGGGAATCGTCTCATCTGCATGGATCTTTACAACCTCTCCCACCCTAATCTTTTTCCATTTCTTCATCTGGAACTGACCCGATTGCAGAACCAGTGCCTCTCTATTATTTTCCTTCCTGTCCGATCTGTGCCTCCGCCAATCCTCATATCCATCCTTAATAGCAGTGACAAAGAGCACAAACAGCAGAGGAAACAGCGACACGGTCCTTCCAAACACCGCGAGCGGCGGAAGTTGATTCAGCGCTGCAATTGCCAAGAAGTACATATAGGCCACCCGATGGAATTGGATAAACAGATTCTTGGGCAAGAACGTGATCACAGTGTACTTGCTAGTCCGAATCTCATTCCCGGTAAACTCATACTTGTCATTGGTCCTCCTCGGATCATTTACATAAATCAGCCTCGGCTCATCTTCCGACGAGAACACATCTTCAAACTGCACACTCTTACGCCGCGCCCGCTGCTCCTTGCCATCATTCCCACCTTTCTCCACCCCCAACCGAGCCAGCTGCCCCATCTCCACAGACATTGAACTCTCCATCACCCCCCAAGACACTAATCGCCTCCCACTCCGCATAGGTGACTCCCCCACCCCGCCACCATACCTCTGGCTGACCAACGACCTCGCCGAGTGGAAGTCTTCACCTTTAACATCCTCACAACACACCGAGGCGGCATCCTCCCCCTCTTCCTCCTCCACCTCCACCCCACCTACACCGCTATGCGCATCGTCGAAATTCGAAGATGCGGCGGACGTGGAGGGGCAGAGGCAGCCAAAAGACGAAGGGTTCGAGGACGACGACAGCAATGGCCGACCGCCGGTCATAAAGAACCCAACCAAACACGCATCCCAAACAAAGCCCGCCTCCAAATCTCAAAACCCCTCATCAAGACACCAACCTAGCACCTCAAAAAATGCAGCAATCGCCACATCATATCGACAAAATGCAACAAATTTCAACCAAAGGCAGCTACTTTCCACGCCTCCGATCCGTCTCCATCACAAATTGTTCACAAACAAAAAAAAAAACTATTCGGCGCACAGGAACCCCAACCTGACCACGGATCTAGACGAACGCAGCTCCAACAACGCCAGGAACTCCAGGAGGAAACCCAGAATCAAGAACCGAAAATTGGGTGACAAGATCAAATCTTTTGGGGGGAATCTAGACGAGAAGCGAGCAAGATCTTGGGTGGAGGTATGGGGAGAGAGAGAGAGTAGGGGTGGGGGAGGGGAGGAGGAGAGGGAAGGGGTGGGGGGAAGGGAATCAATGGCGGAGCATGAATGGTGTGAGCGGGTTTGTTGCAGGCTTCTTCTCCGTGGATCCTCTTTTTCTTCTTTTTTATTTGGCCAAAATGTGATTAATGAAATTTGGTGTGATATACGATGAATGGCATCTTTGGACTTATTCATTTAAGAGATATTGTGTGTGTAAATTTTATCTTATATTTTTTATTAAGAAGGTTTAGTAATAACAACACCGGATTATCACCTAATGGCAAATTTAGCCATTTAAATTAATAATTATATGATTTTTTTGAAAAAATATACACCAGGTTTTTCTGGACCATTCAATTATATCAATAATCGAGATTAAAAAGTCTTATATTAACTTTTAAACATTTCCTTACCCCACACCCACCCTGTGTATGAGTTCGGTCGTGGCCAACTTCAAAATTGCGGTCGTCACCCAGTGGCCAACCAATTTCTTACTGCCGCCTTATTCAGCCCCTCCCTCCCCAACCCTCTTCTTTCCCCAACTATTGGTTAAATTAGTTGATTCCATTCGGAATCGACTGATTTAAATCAGATCGACCACAATCTGTTTCAAATTTAAGGTTGAATCGAGTTGTGAATTGATTTTACAGTAAATTATTAAAATACCCTTAATATTATATTAATAAATTATTTATATATAGGCAAAATAAGAATTAAAAGTTTATAATAACAGAAATGCTCATTTCTCTCCCTTCGCCCCGTTATCCCTTTGCTCCGACTGGCCGGGGGAGCGACGCCAACAAGGTGAGGTGGCACCGGTGGTGGTGGGGGGGGCGTTGTTGGCTGGGTGGCATTGTCAGCGGGGGAGGCGAGGCGGAGAGGGGGATGGGTTACGACTTGGGGCTGACAGGACAAGGGTGGTGGGGCGGGGCAGAGGCGCAAGGAGGGGGGACGGGGTAGGGGGTGGTGGGGGGAGGCCGGGTGGGGCGGGGCCAGTGGAGGGAGGTGGGGCAGGGTGCCGACGCCGGTGATAGGGGTGAATGAGCGATGTTGGGGGTAGCATTCTCGTAATTAAAAGTTGACTTTATTCTGACTCCAGTTAAAAGTAATAATAAATTTTAAATAATTTTTTAAAAAATATTATAAACTATAATACATATATTAATATCAAAATAACACAAATACCTAATTTTTATATATTTACGTTATAAGTTATTAAATTATTATATATAACCGAGCAGACTAATTTGGACCGATTCAATTGAACCGATTTTTAACGTGTTTAATCTGATTCAGTAATTCCTTCAAAAATCAATTTCGATTCCGATTTTTCCAATGGCAGAGGGGAGAGGGGGAGGGGGGGATGATATGGAATATGCGTGGGCTCCTATGATTGTACGCCCTTACATTACACCACCGATGTAGATTAAAGCTTGTTCCAATTTTTTTATTTTTAGCCTCTGGCTCACCAAGTGCTTCTATTTTTTGTTTATGGCTTGATAAATTACCCTCGTTATCGAACTATTTTGGTATTTTAAGGGCTAGTTGATATTACTAATTTTTTTTCCTTTAAATAGGGAAAGAGTTGATTTTTCGAACGAAGTAAGCTTATTAATGTTTGGGTCGAAGTTGAGCTTGAACGAGCTCTGTTTGCATTTATTATTTATCAATGTACTGCGATTTTAGAGGGTGAATTTGTACTTTAATTTATTTTAATGAATACGAAATAATAATAAATAATATTATAAAATATTTAGAGGACACGGGCGTAACAAAGACTTTCGTAAGAAGTTACTATTTTTGTGAATAAAAAATAAAGAATAATATTATAAAATATATAAAAGACACCGTATTAAAAATCTTAGAGGCATTGTGCCATGACCATGTATGCTTTGCACGTCTTGCCGTACATCTAGTATATATGATATTTTAGTAACAAAAACTTTAGGTATGTTATTCTTTCTGAAATTGTGGTAATGCTGACATTAAAAAAAATTGAGTTGACGTGCTAACATGTTTGTAGCTCATATACACTTATAAACGATATTTTGTTGGTTCTGTTGTCAACTGATGTAACTACATGATTGTAATTTTTTATGATAATTTTGATTCTTGTTCGGTTGTTTGTTCTGAACACCAAGCCCTGCATTTTAACTTCAATTTATCTACAATATCAAGGATTAGTATCGTCATTAACATTTTTCATGTCAAACTCTAACATCTTCAGAGTTGATAGTATGTTGTGGAACTGAGAATGGGAACTATGATCAGCAAAAAAGATTGTAACCTGACCTTTCAGATCAATAGAACTCCAACCTGGAGTTTTTCTCAGACCCAATAATCTCATCTGCAACCAGGCATGGGAAACTGCATCCCATTTGTTAACGGAAGCATAGCTCTGCGCCAACTGCACGTAGTTTCCGGCAGAAACCGGCTTCTGTGCCACGATTTCTCCCGCAACTATTTCCCCAAGTTCAGCATTCTTGTGAATCCTACAAGCATCAAGAATTATACCAAGAACATCTGCATTTGGCTTTGGCAAAACTTTACAAGACCTAAATAAATTATGTGCTTCCTGTAATCTTCCAGCTCGGCAGAGAAGATCAACAATGCAAGCGACATGCTCCTGATTGGGGGGAATGCCAAACTCAGATGTCATACTGTCGAACACACGCAAGCCTTCAGAAACCAGTCCAGAGTGACTGCAAGCCGAGAGCACAGATAAGAATATGATCTGATTAGGTCTGATTCCGGTTTGCCGGAACTGGTTGTAAAATACGAGTGCAATCTCTCCCTTCCCATGATTTCCATATGCAGAAATGATTGCACTCCATGTCACCAAATCCGGACTAGGAAGTTGATTGAAACACCTTTCAGCAGACTCCATCTCGCCACATTTTGAGTACATGTCAATCAATGCAGTCGCAACCATACTTGACGATCTGACACCATTTCTAAGGATGAAATTATGAACCCACTTTCCTTGATGAAGCAGTCCTAGAGAAGCACAAGCTTGAAGAAGGGAGAGCACAGTAATGTAATCCGGCCTCTCACCTTGCAGTGTCATGTCTTTAAGGAGCATGAATGCTTCCATTACATGACCGTTCTGGGTATAACCAGCAATGAGGGAATTCCATGAAACCAAATCTTTACATTCCATTGCATTGAAAAGAAGCTCACATTGCCTAATGTGTCCACACTTTGCATACATAGTTAGAAGTGAGTTTTGAGCTGCCGTGTCTAGCTCCAACCTTCTAATCACATAGCCATGGATAGATGCACCTAAAGTTATAGACACTAACTGTGCACAAGCTGCCAGTGCAGAAGCTATGGTTGAAGAGGAAGGAGCAACCTTCGAACTCAGCATTTGGCCAAAAACAACCAATGCTTGATCAGCATGCTGATTCTGGACGAGGCCTGCAATAATGGTAGTCCAAGAAATCACATCCCTCTCCTTTAGCCGCATAAACACATCCAATGCATGCTTCGTTCGCTTGACATTTCAAGTACATTCCCATAAGAGCTGTTTGTATATGCGCATCTGATTCATAACCAGTGGTTATGATCTGAGCATGAATGCTTCTACCCACATCAATATCTGTTTCTTCAACAGCTGCAGCAGCCAAGGAAGCGAAGGTCTGTTGATCAGGCTCAGTTCCTTCCACCTTCATCCTGTTAAACAGCATCACTCCCTCGTCCAACCATCCATTCTTGGCATAAGCCGATATCAATGAATTCCATGACACTACATCCAACTCAATCATCCCATCAAACAGCCTCCGTGCTAGCTCCACCTCCCCACAGCGGCCATAAACATTCAATACACAATTACCAACCTTCAAAAAATACTCAAACCCAGACTTGACCACACAAGCATGCACACACTGCAAACCAACCACCTCCACAGCCCCACTGACCAAGCTCAAAACAGTGACCGAATTAGCTTCAACTCCATGCTTCCTCATCATATTATACATATGAAAAGCACTAACTATGTCCCCGTTATGAAAATAGGAGCTGATGATGGCCGTCCATGGGACAACGTTCTTCTCCGGCATTTCGTCGAATAACCTACGCGCATGGTCGCAAGCGCCGCACTTACCGTACATGTGAATGAGCGAGGAGGCGATATGTACGTAGGCAGAGTGCCCATGCACGACGGCCTGCTGGTGGAGCAAGACGGCGCGGCGGAGGTCGCCGGCGGCGGCGCAGGCCTTGAGGAGAACGGAGAAGAGGCGGGCATCGCCGAACATCAATGGGGGGAAAGCAGGCGAGAAGTGTTCTGTTCGAGGTTTCCGGCGCCGAAAAAGCTTCTTCGGCGTCGGCGACCGCCGGCGGTGACGTTTGATGGAGGTGGGGGAGTTGGGTCGAGTCGGGAAGATTTTTGGCTATTCTAAGATCGGTTCGGGTTAGAGAAATTGGTTCGAGTTAAGGAACCAAATAGGTTTGGATCGGTTGGTTTAACGATTTTATCCATCCACAAAGGGATTAAGGTAAAATATAATAAATATCCGAATTCCAAATTCTTTTTAAAAATAACTAAGTTTACAAAATTATATAAGATATAATTATTTTTAAAATTTTTATATCAATGATGACCAAATTCCATCCATTTTTATTTAATAACGGAAAACCTATAAATTTTATTTTTATTAATACCAAAACATATAATGGATAAAACTTATAATTTTTGCTAACTTCATATATAAAAATAAAAAAATTGACTAATGAATAATAAATAAACTCTAAAATTATATTATTGATAAGCTAAAAAGTAAATAGATTTTTTTTGAATTTTGGACCATCAAAAAATGAAAAAAATAATAAATATAATTTATGGGTGTTTGAAATTTGAATTTGAAATTATCATATTTTATTAAAATCAAGAATAATTATTTAAAAAAATTAAATATCATTCATCATACATGAAATATAAGAAAAATATGTTTAAGAAAAATTGAATTGAGATTAAAGGTGTTAATGTCAATAAAATAAATATTATAAGTCAAATATTCTTAAAATATGCAAAATGACTTTAGGTGAAATAAAAATTTAAGATCTAGATATATCTAATATAAATTTAAACTTTCATGCATTTGTAATAGAAAATATTGAGACTTAATCATTTATGATAATTTCCCACGTTTTGTTTAATGAGCCATTGATCATATTGAATTAAGATGAACAAAAAGTAAATTAACAATTTTTTTCCAAAGTTAGTAGCTTCAAAATTTGTTTCCTAAAAATTTGGTTACATAGTGATATGACTTAACTGCAGCAAATTAAAAGTGAAGCAACGTCTTAGAATACCACAGTTAAAATTTCATGTTTTAGCTAATCGCGACTGACTAGTTTTATTTTCATGAGAAAATATTTACAAAGAAGATGAGTTTATATTCTGTTTATTCACCAGCAAAAACAGTTAAAAGATCGAAGTTTGAAAATTATGTCATATTAACCGCTTAGCTTAAAGAGAATCAGTTAATTGAATTAGTTACCACTTTGATGCTTGAAAGAAAAAAACTTATAAATTTTTATAAGGATCTTGGACTCTGTTATGAGTGGAAATGTATGCAATTATTTTAGAGTTTGACTTCCATTTCTTTGTCACGAGACCATTTCAATTTTATGGGTATCATACCATGTGTCCTTATTATTGGGTTAATTTCATACTAATTGTGAATGATATTAGTGACTTGTATATAAGTTAACGAGAAAATATTATTTCATGAGTTAATGTTTAGATTAAGAAAGACCGTTACACTTATTATAAAGACCGGTTACACTTATTATAAATCTCCTTTTAAGAGCCTATAGGGCTCAATAATTATATTAGAGGCAGGTTAATTTTGGTATTGCTTCAGTTTGCCTTACGTGAAATTTCACTATAACATGTGTTAGGAAAACTTCGTTGTAATATACATGTTGGGCGAGATAATTTGGACTGTATGAAAGAATTTTATTATAACATATATGTTGGGAGTGATGATTTGAATAATATGACATGTGAAGGGAAAAATTATCGGATTAATCCCATATTATTAGTGATATATAGACTAATAATTTTTTTTATTTTTTGAACTAATTTTTAGATTAGGTGAGCCTCGGCAATTACAAGTCTAGTTTTGGAAGAGGCGAACACATATGTAGTCTTGTTTCGGAAGAGGCGAACACAAATATTTGTGATTTGGTCATCCTGATTGATTTTTCCATCTCTTGAAGAAGACAGACCTTGTCACCAATAATTTTCCCTTTGTGTACCTTTCTCTGTTCCACCAAGTTAGGCAACGATGTCAATTGCTTCGTTAGTCAAGCGATTTCTTATCCATTTTTTTCACCTTTGTGTAACTTTGAGCTATGATCTGATGCATAGTTGCTAGATTGCCGCAGAAAATTACAGAACCAGTTGAAGAAGTACGCTGCAGGTAGGGTAGGTTTTCCTGCTCAGATAAATTGCAGAGTTGAATGAAGATGGTAACTCTCTGTTTCTGAAACTTCATTTCGACGCGAAACTTACACAAAACATTGGCAAGAACCCATGGAGAAAAATCCATGGAACTATGATGGAGTATAAATAAATATATAAACAATCGATGGCTGATTAGATATTTGCTGCTGCTTGAAGCCTCTGACACAGTGTTACGATTGCTTGAGAATGCTCTGCAGCTGCTCTTTTGAAAATCGGTAGAACTATATTTCAATTGCTCATGCACCAAATGCTTAATTACATTAACAGCTCCTGTTGATAACACACAAATCAGGACTTGTGCTTGCTATCTCACATCAGGACATGGGGGCAAATCTAGGCCCTCGGGCAGCGACCAGATCTCGGTCGCCTGCGGCAGCCAACGGCCATCCTTTTAAGTTTTTTTTTTTGTTAATTTTGTAGGCAGGGGTATTTTAATTAATTTATATTTTTCCTAATTATGCTTAAATATCCCATCATCACCCGGTAATGTAAAAAATTTCTTCCTTTTTCTAGTAAAAAACTTTTTTATATATCTACCAATAAAATTAAAATAATTAAAATAAAAAAATAAAAAAAACGTATTTAATTTTGTAGGGTGGTATTTTAGATAATTCATTTTTTTCATTTTTTTGTTAATTACGCTAAAATATCCCATAATGTAAAATTTTTTCTTTTTTCTGGTAAAAAACTTTTTATATATCTACCAACAAAATTAAAATAATTAAATTAAATATGTAGGTGAACCTCACCTAAATTTTTTGAACTTTTAAAAAGAAAATAGAAGATATTTATTATTTTACTTGGTGGGAAAATTAAAACAAATTAATAAAAAAAAGAAAATTTTAATCAAAATACCTAAACTACTCTCAAATTCTAAAAAAAAAAGAAAAAGAACTCTTTTAAGGGTGACCAACCGCTCCTATTATGTTGATGATCTAGCCGCCCTCAATAATGTGGTGGTAAAATCTAATCACCCTTGACCATCGTCGATGATCTAGCCGCCCCCAATAATGTGGTGATAAAATCCAACTACCCTTGACCATCGTCAAGGCAAGCCTCTCTGACGATGGCTGGCCTAGATCTAGATCTAGCCGCTTAGACCACCGCCCTTGTGAAGGCCAGCGTTGGCTGCCCTTAAAAAAATTAATTTTTTTATATTTTATTTTTTAAATTTAAAGTTAATTTTAATTTCCACTTTTTTAGAAAAATAATTAACTTTAATTCTCCCCCTTCTCCCACCACGTGATAATATAATAAAAATCTTTCCCTTCCTAGTATAAAAACTCTAATTTATTGGATAATAAATACATTTCATACCAACACCTCAATCAACAACAACACAACGTAGATCGATTAACATCCGATTTCCCAAAATCACATAAATTGCTTGACATATAATTAGCTGCCACAAATCCAATATTAAAGCACGCACTATGGTAATCAAGTGTGGCACGTAGCCGCGACTAGGAGGAGGAGGACAACGGCGGCGGCGGCGGCGGCGGCGCGTCGGGAGAGCCAAAGCGGGCCTTGATCGCCGGAAAAACTCTGGAGCTCCGGTCGAAGATGTGGGCCCTCCGGTTGTAGTCCGACGCCTCCCTCCCTCCATGGCCCTCCCCTCCCTGCATGGTCTCCTCCAACAACCACTCCAACGCCTCGGCCAGCCGCCTCTCCTCCTCCTCCGACGCCGGCTCCCCCTCCACCTCCCACCACTCCTCCCCTTCCCACTTGTTCACCCGCCCCTTCTCCGCCTCGGTCTCCACCGCCGGCCTCGCCCCTGCCCCCATGCGCAACCCCTTGATCCTCCTGCACGCCACCAATATCATAAACTGCTGCTTTCCATGGCGACGCCCTGGTACTGTGGCGTCATGGGGTGGTAGAAAAGAAGATACCCTCGAGCTACGAGGAGGTAATATGGTTGTGGGTTGATGGAGAGAAGATATGGGAGCTGCCATGTTTAGAGGCATATAGGCTTTTTCCTGCTGCTCTGTATATGTGTATGTGTATGTTATAGGACGAAATCAAACATGTATTGAGAAGAGGAGTTTTGGGCATGTGAAGGCTGCTAAGATATATAGAGAGACGAGGGAGAAGGATCAAAGGTTGGGACACATGGAGAGGTTGAAGACATGATGAGTGGCACACAGTTCAAGCTTTGTGTGACAGATAGCAAGAACAAGTCTTCATTACCATACTGTTTTTTATAGACTTAGATATGTTGAGTTTCATTAGATTGGAAATGGAATTGGAATAATTTTTTTTTTCAATTACTAAATACTTAATTTGACACACTGGAAACTCAATGGAAAGAACTTCACCCGAGGAGAAGCAGAGTGAGTGAATTTTTGCTTTAAAAAGGTAATATGTATGAATCAGGGTTGTAGACATTACTTTGTCAAAAAAAAAGAAGAATATAAGACAATGGAGACACGACACAAAAATGACTTCTTTGACAAAACTTGGCCACTTGCTTCCTCTTCCTGTCGCTTTGGGGGAAAATGAAAATTTGACATTAACATGCATGAGAAAAGTGACTCCTTTGTCCAAACTTGGCCACTTGCTTCCCCTTCCGGAAGAGAAGGAGAGTGACAGATTGATTAGAAGAGCGTGCAGACTTTGAAAATATCGTCTGAAATTAAGAGGAGCTTCATAATTTGGATTTTGTGTGTCACGCATATCATGTTAATGTCAAAATTTCATTTTTTCCCCAGAGAAAGAGAGCAAGAAGAGGAAGCAAGTGGCCTAAGCTTTGACAAGGCGGTCACGTTTTGGGTTATTATCATTAAAAAATGATTGTCCCTCAATGATCTTCTTTGCCTGTGGCAGGTTAAATTAGAAATGGTGTTTTCAATATATATATATATATTCAACATTTCAGATACAGAATTCCGGTTTACAAATTTCACAATAAAATTACTGTCCAACTTAAAATTATCATTTAATAGAAAGTACTGTCCAATTTACAAGCCGAGAGCACAAATAGGAATATGATCCGATAAGGTCTGATTCCTTGCCACTGCCACCGCCACCGCACTTTGCTGCCGGCCATATCTCTCCGACAAGACTTCCTTCCTCCGATTGACTAGACCCTTCTCCACCCCTTCCTCCACCCCCCCCAGTCGGCCACCCCTTCACCATGATCCTATAGACCCTCGGGTTGCGTTCGTTGATGACCCACAGCCATCGCCATCGACGAGCTACTATGGATGCCAACAATTAAGCATGTCACTGTTGATTGAGTTGTTTTCGGTTCATGAACATGGACATCATAATGTGATTAATTTGTGATAAATGATAGGTCATTCCATAGGACCGGAGAAAATTGTAAAGCTATGTTAATTTTCACATTTTGCATTGAATAGGACATGGACATGTTAATTGTGGTGATGAATGTAATGATCGACCCATGATATAGATCGATGTTACATGTAGATTGAAAGATGGAGATTGTAATTAGAATTGATGATTGATTTGTGTTAGTAGATGTGTTGTTCCTGATAGACTTTATTTAGATTTCATATCAAATTATCGAGAGAAATTAAACTAGATAAATAAAATAGCGGAAGCGTACCTGAAGCCATAAAGAAATCAGAGTCTTGATCACTTAAGTTTTGGATCTTCCAAATTCAAGACTAGTTTTCTAAACCAAAGTTCTGGACAATGGGATACCAGAACGAAAATCAGATATGAATTCAAGGACCATAACCTCCTTATTTATAGCCTTAGTTCTATAAATTCAATTCCACCCATTACGAAAGAGAATTTATGAAAAGGTATCTACACATTAAATTCTACACTTTTCTCATTAAATTCCACACTTTAATTTATGGCTCATAACCCTAAACTTTATTAGATCAATTTAGTTTAGCTCCCACCTACAAATTATGCCAAA
>JAURVB010005088.1:0-11065 GCA_033002965.1 Piper betle
CAAAAGATATGTAAAAAATGATATTAACAATCATACACATTGTACCTAGTTAACATTTGGACATTGGACTATGCTTCTTCATTCTATTTCTATAATTAAAAAGCCCAATTCTAAGAGTTACATCACATTTGGCTGCAAGGGCAAATAATCACTTACATAAATAAAATGTAGCCAATAATGAATTTTGGAATAATAAAAGCAAGTTATGAAAAATAAGAAAAATGTTTAATTAATTAGGACATGTCAACTACGAGTTGTTATATTCATGTCGGCAACTTGCTATCATCTTTGATTTTTTTGTGGATAGTGATTGTACTAAATTATGTTCAATGGTACAAAAGTATGCCAAACGCTTATCAAAACGGGCAGGAAAAATAGAGACGTCTCTTGCGTTACCTGTAATATGTGGAAGTATCGAGGTAATTTCATAGAGTCATTCAGATTGCTACATGAAGAACATATGCTAGATAACAGAACAAATAGACCTAGGATGTATAAGATTCTAATACGAGCGATTCAGCAGTTTGGAATTCCAATGAAACATGATAAAACAAAAAGAAAAGAGAAAAGAAATGTGATTCAATGGTTATTGGTTTAGTTTGTAGAAGCTTATCTGAGTATTAATTTAGGGTGCCGATTAATCAGGTTTGGCCGAGGTATTATTTAAACCAAATATATTATTTTAGTTAAACCTATAATTTAAATTCAATCATTTACTCTTTAATTTTTTTTACGTCAAACCTATCATTTATCATTAGGACAAACCCGAATCTTACCATTTAAATTATTGGGAGGGAAGCCGCTCACTTAAATATGGGCCATTGGATCATGAGGATGGACGGCCCAGATCCTGGTAGAAACCCGGCCGTACACCGTTGTCGCCGCCTTTGATGCCAGAGTTGATATTGAAGACGTTGAGGATGATGATTTGGAAATTTATATGCAATGATCTGATTTTTCTTTTCCACAAAACAAATAATTGGTTTTGGCAGTTCATGTATTTTCATAATTTATCCTCGAACTTTATTGGGATGGAGCTGTGTTGAACTTGGGATAGGTTTTGGGAAAAAAGATATAGAAAAAGAATCACATTAATCTTCTAAAGAACTGATTTTTTGTTTTTTTTTACTCTGTTTAGAAGGTTCATCGATAGGCTATAGCCTTCTTATTATTTGTTAAATGTCAGTTCCATTTATATATGCGGACGAAGAACAATGCAAATTTCGGATTTCTTCTCTTTAATTTGCTATTAATTTGGGTTTATTGGACTTTTTAATGACTTTGTTCCATTCACAATTATAGATTTTACATGGTGCAATGGACTCAGGTGTGATCCATAAAAACATTTATACTGTTTACACCTCATTCCATGTATTGCATAAATGGTGTTGATGGAAAGGAGAAATTCATTCATTAAGGAACTAATTTGAGTGGAATAAATTGTTCTTTCTTAATCTTCTTTTTAAAATTTTGTATTTCATGATCATGAGCTTGAAATTGGTTCTTTTGTTTTTGGCAAGATCAATGTATATTTTAGGAGATTAATAATGTGTATATTGAAGGTGATATTATGTATCTTAGTTGACGTCCCCTTTGTTAGTCTTTTTATTTTGTTTTAAAATTTTTATAAAATATAATATCAGCGTCACAAATATTAAAAGCGTTATGTTATTAATATAAAATATCGGACGCTGGGTTACTTCTTCGGTCAGATAAAAAATATTTATATTTAATTTATTTTAATTTAGTTAAAATTGGTTGGTCAAATTTAGTCGTACTTGTTTCCGACTTTGAGTTAGACTCGATGATTCAGACGGGCACGCCCACCTATACATGTACATATCGACCAAAGATTTACGGAAGCGGCTCAATACGGTAGCTCTTCATGCCATTTGTTTGTTATGTTATATTTGGTTAAGTGAAGTTAGTTGGCATGCATTTTTCAAAGTTATTTATTTGTTTGGAATACGAAAATAATACTTCAACTCATATATACAACGAGTTTGGGAGTGTTTCGGCATTTTTGCCCTATACTTGCCACTGAGTACTATGTAAAACAAATTATGCAAATCAAACAGATCTTTATACTGAGTAATTAAGTTAAACAAGAAGTTCACCTCCTTGATTTTGTACTGCATAGTAGCTTCCAACTCCTTTCATTTGCTGAAAGTAAATCTACAAATTTTCACTAATGTTGCCCTTGGTGGAATCGAACCACCACCTCGAGGAAAATGATCTCCTCGCTCTCTTCCATTTAAGCTAAAGGGCTTCTAAATTAGAACACGAACTTTTTTTCCTTTTTTATAAATGAAACCTTACATTTATCTCACTGAGTTGTCCTTGGCATGTATAGGCATTAAAATCATCACTACATTCCTCTTTTTCCCTGGAATTTGACGGGACGAGGGGTAACCAAGGAAGGTGTGAGCTTTTAGCTTTTTATTTTGAATACTGATTGCCAGAAGGAAAGTTCTTTGTTCTAATTAATTTGTAAGCACTAATTTTCTAGATAAGTTTTTGAACTGCAGGACACAATTGATATGCTAAATAAATTTCAAATTTTTCAAAGAGGAAAACACAAATTGGTTTGAATAGCAACTTGTATCTAAACCTGGTGCCTTCTTTGATATAAATATCATCATTAAAAAAATTTTGTTTGCAAGAATCGACTCTAGCAGGGAGAAGCAAGTCATGTTCCTCTTCTCTTAATCTTTTAGATTTAGTTTTAATCACGTTACTGCAAATCAAACAGGTTTATAACATGCATACAAAGCTCACAGCAAATCAAATACGAGAAAATCAATCGTTACTAACTGCTTACTAACATATTACAAAGCTTAGAGCAAATCAAATGTACAAAAGAATAAAAAAAGACCAACCTTTGCGTCCAATCATTCAACTCTTCCTACAAAACTTGATAAAACACAATAAAATATATTGATTTCTAAACCAAATAAAAGTAAACTCTGGAACCTATTTTTGCCAGCAGCCACAAGATGGTCGTCCAGAGGGAGGCTGCATTGCAGCACCTAGTTGATTTCGAGCGGGAGCCCAGCCAAATATAAAAAGAACTATGTAGAAAATGCAACAACCTATTCATGTGACATGAGCTCATTATAACTATTTTCTTTGAGGATCTTTGGTGAATATATCTAGACATTTCATGGTTAACAATCATCACCGACAAAAAAAAAAAGAATCCTGTTACTTGAAAAACAGTGTCTCAGTCCAAGATGCTTCACTTCCAACCATCCATGATAAACGGAAGCCAATTTGAAATCCCAATTGGCTTCTCATTTGCGTTAAGGAATACAGACATGACTCCTCAGGTTCGAGTTTGAACAGTGAAGCATAGAGGATTAAGGCAGGGGACGTGTGTCTTTGACAGGATCACAAATACCCAAGTTCCCGTTCATCTCCAAGCTATATAAAAAGCTAGGGGAAATTTGTTGATGAAATTGGCGAAGGTGAAACTTTGACCCCACATGAGTAGCATTTGGATGCTACCCATCTCCCAATTCCAAGGGAAAATGGAGAAGATAAGGCAAAATTCAGGGGTGGGGCCAGGAATTCATTATCAATGCGCCGAGATTGTGAACCATTTTGTTAGTGAGACCAATCCTCTCATCGGTGAAGAGATTGAAAAAGAGCTTAGAAGTGGCAACAGAGATGCCTTGAACAAGAACTATGCTCATTTTCCATCCCTCGGACTAGGGAAATGGATCACATCCAAGTGCTATGTTACCTGGTGTGATCAAAGTCTCACCACCTAGATTACCCGAACAACATCCGAATTTCATTAACAAAGTCCACAGAGGTACAGAAACCATCACTAGTTACAGTACTTTAAGGTGGAACAACGAGGCAACAAGCATCACCGAAACGACACAACGGTGTGGAATAAAAAACCAAGGTGGAACAAGAGCTAATGAATACAAGAAACCTGGAAACGATAATGAAACTAGTAGACAGTGTCAAAGAACAAGAACTGCGGACCACTCGAATCTTCTTCGACCTCTTCCACTGGATCCTTACACTTCCCTCCGACAAGATCCAAGCTGAGGCCAAAAACTCCAACAACAGTGCTCGCAAACCCCGTATTAAAAGATGAGGCAGCCCACAGTGCGCCGTAGCTTCTCCTCCTCTCGATCAATGCGCCCACCTATAGGTGGCTAGATTCGGCCCCGAGGCTGAGGGTCGGTCGGATCCGCCAGCCCTCAGCCTCGGGCGGCTGGCCGACCGCCGCTACGTCATTGTTTTTATTTGTTTAATTTTGGTTAAATACATTTTAAGTTTTAAAGTCAAGATATTTTTTTAAAAAATTATTTTTCTCATTTTCCGTGTAATTTTCTTAACACTTAATAATATATATAAAAAATTCCTTTTCGTTATTAGTTATTAAGTTAGGCCGGTATAAATACCATTCCATGAGTAATGTGTTTAAGGGATTCTTTTGTATACTTTGTTTTAATGGTAATTTAGATATTTTAATAAAATTAAAAGGTCATTGTATTTTTTTAGCTCATTATTATTGTATGTATATATATGTATATAGGTTATTATTATTATTATGATTATTAATTGTTTATTTTATTTATGTTAATTTCATTTCATACTCTTATATTTGACTTTGTTATTAGGTCGTATTGAATAAATAAAATTTAAATTAATATAATTTTTTTTATAATTTGACTTGTTTGCCAATGCTTAAGCCTTGAACCAGCGTAACCTCCATGGGTTTAATTGTTTACTTAAGTCCTTTAATACAAAATGGATTTCATTTAATTACTTGTAAAATTAATTTTAAATTCAATAAAATCGTCAAATAACTACTCGATTTCATTTGTTGTTAAATTAATGTAATTAAACACTAAGCAAGCGAGGGACTGACTCCACATGACTCAAATTACACCCCCTAAACAAGAGCTTATGCCCACCGTAACCTCTTCCAGCCGTCAACACAACAAACACTCTCGACGCACACGCGCGCGCCAGCGTCGGCAATTCACGCTTTTTACCATCTTGCCCCCCAAAACCGGTTGACATTGAGCCAAGTCAATACCGCCGTTCCCCTCCCATTACGTAAAAGCGGTTTTCCGTACCCTCCAAAATGTCAAACCACTGACCAAATGCCAGTCTCGCTCTCTCGATGCCCTCTTCAACATATATTATATATATAGATATCGTCTTCTTCCCCATATCCCCTTGTCTCAAACCCCAACAAAAGTCAGCGCCACATCCAGCTCTCCAATCTCCTCCTTCAAAGTCTCCTTTTGCTGCAGGACCCGCGTGGTTGAGCTCTGGGTCGTCGTCTTCCTTCCTTTATTTCAGACTTTGAAGCTCTGTTTCTGCAAGTGGTGTTGGGTATATAGAGGGAGGTGGTGGTGGAATTGCCAAGCAAGATTACCAGGTTGTCAGAGGTGAAGGAGGCTAAAGGCGAAGTCTTTGGAGGTCAGGATGTGGAGCGGTTGGGGCGCCGGCGATGATTGGGACCTGCGGGCAGTGGTCAGAGGCTGCTGCTCGCCGCCGCCGCCGCCGCCGCCGCCGGCGAAGATCGGAGAGGAGGCGGATCCGTGGGCGATATTGTCGCCGTTTCTGCTCGGGGAAGACGACGGGGAAGAGCAGAGCTTGGGCTTCCCCGACCTGGTTGCCACCGAGACGGCCATGCAGGAGCTAGAGGAGCTCTGCAAACCATTCTTCCAGAAGCCAGAGGTGGGGACGGAGGCGCCGGCGGCTGTTGCTGTTCCACCGCCGGCGAGGCCGCAACGGCAGACGCAGTCGCAGATCGCTCGGTCCAAAAGGAGGTACTGACAACCTTGCTCGCTCTGTTTGGCCTAAAAAAAGCAAACTGCTTTGTTGTTTTTGGTTAGAAAAGAAAAAAGCTCTGTTCTTTTCTTGTTTCCTGAGCTTGATTCTCTCCCAAAAAGCTTCCGATTTGGAGTGCAATCTGACCAAATCTGGGCTGTCCGACAACAGGAAGAACCAGTTGAAGCGAGTGGTGTGTCAAGTACCAGCCGACGGCCTCACCTCGGATGTATGGGCATGGCGCAAGTACGGCCAGAAACCAATCAAAGGTTCCCCTTACCCAAGGTCTGTGCTTTTTCTCTGAGCTTCTTCTCTGTTCTTTAGACCTTCCTTGTAATGGTGGGAAGAAGTTAAATTTGAAGTCATTTTTTCATGGCGGGTGGGAGCAGGGGGTACTACAGATGTAGCAGCTCCAAGGGATGCCCGGCGAGGAAGCAGGTGGAGCGAAGCCGGACCGATCCGAGCATGTTCATCATCACCTTCACCTCCGAGCACAACCACCCCGCCCCCACCCACCGCAACTCCCTCGCCGGCAGCACCCGCCAGAAGCACACCCTGACGGCGGCCGCCGCCGCCACCCCGCCGGAGCTGTCCCCGGTGACCCCCACGACCAACACCTCGGTGGAGGATGAGGGCAGCTACGGCCAGCCGGCGAAGCAGGAGGAGGAGGTGGACCAGGTCGACGCCAGCGCCGCCGACGACAACATGTTCATGGAGCTGGCCGAGCTCCACACCCCGCCGGATGCCGGCATCGCCGACAACTTGTTCGCCGACGTAGTCTTCCCGGAGCCGTGGCTCACCGCCGGCAGCAGCTGACACTACCTCCACTTCTTGTGTAGAAAACCCACCAAATCTTTGTTGTTTTTGTGAGTTTTTGTTGATATAAGCAGAAAACAAATATGATTAATACAACAACAGTAAAACATGAACAGAGCCGTTAGCTTAGCTAAGCTAAAATTCCATGCTCTCTTTTGCTGCTTCCACTTGATTCCTCCATTAGGAGCATAAAAGAAGGATCCAATTTGATGTGGTTCATCTAGTGATGGGGGTGAGCATTCTTTGTGGCCATTTTATTCGGTTGAGCTTTGACGCGAGCTTCCATGGGGGAGATTGGGAGTGGAGTGTGGTGGTATGGGGGGGATAGAGACGCGCACCCAAATGGACGGACAGCAAAGCGCGGTGGGGGAGAGGAGTTGTCGACAAGGAGCCAAAGGACACGGAGCTTTTTAGTGCTTCTACTCGATGTTCGTGTTCTTTACGTGCAGAGAGTTGATTCTTTATTTTTTAAAGTCAACATACTTAAAATTAATTAGTGTTTGATTGTTATCGTGGTCAACTGGTTTTTCTCCTGCATGGTTACTCTCCCTTCGTAATATTAACTTTAAGTGTTAAAAAAAGTATTATGCATTAATTTCTAACAATAAAACCCATTTCTATAAGTAATTCACCACATTTATTCGATGGTTTATGTATTTAATTTGTCTGTGTTCGAATAGTAGGAGTTTTCTTTTAAAAAGTCTAGTTATGGTATATGCAGTGAAGAAAATTCGGCAGTCTATACCAGTTGGTCAAAGTTAGAACTTGTTTAATAAGATCAAGGAAATAACTTAACTAATATAAAAATATATCATTAAAAAATGATTTAATGATTAATTAAGAGGGGGGACAAAATGGGGAAAGTCAACCCTTAAAAAATAGATGCGCACAGGTGGGGAGGGATATAAGGGCAGGAGGCAAAAACGGCAGAGTTGGCAGGGTTGAGGAGTCTCGTGTCATGGGGTGGACGCAGACTGTGAACTTACGTCCCACCTTCCCTATTCTTTTTCTTCCATATAATATATGAGTAAGTAATGTGCTGTTGTCTTTTAATGGTCTTGAACACGCCCTCCGTATTTGCATTGATGCACACCTCCCCTGTGTGTATATAGATATACGTACGCACAGAGGGACAGCACTCCCGTAGCTCTACCCTTTTTGACATTGCCACCCCCCCCCCCCCATAATGTATCTTAATATTCTTGTATATTTGTATATATATGAGTTATGTGTATTATGTGTACTTAAATATATAATAAAAATATTATAAATATAGCATAAAAATAAATTATCAGAATATATATAAAGCATGTATAGTTGGATTGCGTAATTAATTTTATGTCGTTTACCACAATAAGATGCATTTTTATTAGTTTTGAGTGGGTTATTATATTTAGAGCATATTGTTCAAATTAGAACTAGATTATTTTAGTTTATGATATTTTACTGTATTTTTTAATAATTTTTTAGATATATTTTATAATATTGACTCTAATCAAGAGTGAATTAAATTTTTATTACGAAACTACCTCATACCTAAACGCATTTCTTTTCCCCCGACCTTCTCCCCTGTTTTGCTGCACCATCCCATCGTTGGCAACCTTGTCGTAGGCCGTTATTGCCGGCCAGTGATGCTGACCGCTAGTGCTGTCGCTGCCTCACAACCGGTCAAGTTTTTTATATTTTTTGGATTTATTTTGTAATATTAACTTGAGTCAAGAGCGAGTCAAATTTTTATTATAAAATTGCCATCTTTTCATTTTTCTTCACCAACCCTATATTCTCCACACTAACAGATACCTCTGTTTTTGCTATGCCACAATCACTAGCGACCTTGCCGCCACTGTCACATCACCATCATTGGTGCCTAGAAAGTAAGGGTAGGAGGTTGTGAATTTGGGCGGTGGCCAACAAAATGCCGCCACCGACAGTTGGGAAATAGAGGAAGCGGCCAACAAAGGGGGTCAACGACGGCTGTTGAGGCAATCAAGCTACGAGCGGTAAAAGGGATGGAGGGGCAATGGATTTTGGCGAGTCTAACGCCGCGGGGGGCGATGTCGTGCTTGAGGAGCGGGCATGATCGAGGCAACGCGAGGAGGGGCAAGGAGCGGTCAGTGGCCGATGTTGCACTTGAGGCCCAAGATGGACTGGAGGAGCTCGGTCGAGTAAGCGAGCGGCACAGGGTGGGGGAGAAATGGGGCGGGGGGGGGGGGGGTGGGTTGAATCCCAATCCAACGGCCCAGCAACTCCTGTGCGCTGCCTGCATGGCAAACAGGGCAGCGTATGGTAGTGCCACCCTATATATATATATATATATATATATATATATATATATATATATATATATATATATAAACGCCATGGTGCGCTGCATGCATTTGCAGCGCCTCGCTGCATTGATGAGAGCCGTTGGATTTTGATCCAACGGCTCTCATCAATGGAGCCACCCATCTTGTATTAGACCCGCCCGCCGGCCCGCCCGACCCGCCCCTCCCGCCCCGAGACCGCCTCGCCCCACCGCGCACCGACCGCCGCCGCGCCGCCCTCCCCGCCCCCAGCCGAGGCCCCCGGCCACCACCCTCCTCCCCGCCCGGCCAGCGCCCGTCGCGCGCCCTCGCCCCGAGCCGGAACCGTGCACCGCGCCGCCCCTCCTCCGCCACAGCTCGATCCCACGCCGCCCCTCCGCCACCGCCCGATCGCCGCCCTCTCCCCCCTCGCCGGCGAGGGGGCAGTGGGCGGCAGAATTGGGCGGTGGCGGAGGGGCGGCGTGGGATCGAGCTGTGGCGGAGGAGGGGCGGCGCGTGCACGGTTCCGGCTCGGGGCGAGGGCCGCGGCGACGGGCGGGGGAGGAGGGTGATGGCCGAGGGCCTCGGCTGGGGGCGGGGAGGGCGGCGCGGCGGCGGTCGGTGCGCGTGGGGCGAGGCGGTCTCGGGGCGGGAGGGGCGGGTCGGTCGGGTCGGGCGGGCCAGCGGGCGGGTCCAATACGAGATGGGTGGCTCCATTGATGAGAGCCGTTGGATCAAAATCCAACGGCTCTCATCAATGGAGCGTATGGTGCGCTGCAAATGCATGCAGCGCACCATAGCCTCCCTCTATATATATATATATATAATCGTCTGTGATTAAGTTTATTTAGAATTTAAAGTTTAAGATGATTGCATAGATTAGATTACAAGCGATAGATAATATACATATAGTACATAAATATGTCCCTCCCACAAAGATTACATGACACACAGTTATTAAATGTAAAGGTATAAAGAAAATGTAAAGCTTTTTGATTGGAGAAAATTTGTTATAGCTATCCTTACTAATTGGCAATTACATATTAGGAAAAAAAATCAATAATTTTATAAATTGTGATATTTTTTTTGTCTATGCAAATATGATATTGGTAAAAATAGTGTGAGGAAGTTTTCAATCCTAATTGGTGGGGTTCTATACGTAAATGTCAAAGACTCAAGCAAGCATATACAAAGATTATTGAGTCATGTTAAACTAGGGTTGTTTAAAGTTTAATTAAGTTCCCAATATTCACTTTGAGAATTCGACTTGGAATTATATACAGCAAGTTTAGGCTTGTGCTTGCTTCACTTGCCCTCGTCGCCTAGACTCGAAACTTTATAGTTTATATAAACGAAATTTTAACCAAATATATGTATAATTTCCTTCAATAGTTATAATCAAAATTATAAAAAAAGTATAGTTAAAATCAAAGTTACTCAACTCTTCTCATGTGGTTTCATTGAAGCTAAGGGTGCCTCTTGGGTTAGGTGCTTTCGAAACCAAACCCAGCTAAACCCTAATATTAAGATTTTAGATAATTAATAATAGAGTTTAATTTGAGAGTAATAAGTACCCAATTATAAATAGTCAAGTTTCGTAACAGGGGGTACCTGATATTTAATACCCGATTATTATATTATAATTTTAATTATAGAGATTAAAATTAGTACTTATTAATAAAATTATTAAATATTTTATTTGTATTTTTAAAATATTTTTTCATTTAGCATAACCTTATAAAGCACGAATCATTATTATATAGTTTAAATATTTTTTCAAACATAAAATTTCAATAGTTAAATAGGTATTTGTTTAATAAATAATCAGATTTAGTTATGTCTTAATCGAATCCTATTTTGGTTGAATGGTAAATAATTGAATTTGATTTATAAATTTAACTTGAATAACGTGGCCGGTCTAATCACTGCTACCCGTCCAAATCCCACATACGGGCACCTATCATTTCACCATTGAGGGCGTGCTAAGGGGAGTTTGTAAGTGTGGTGCATCTAAAAATTAGCAGTATGTTTGGGTTAGATTCATTAATCATAATCAGGAATGCAGGACAGTTGTCATCTACTGCAGGAACATTTCCTGTGGAGTCACGGAGGTCGCACGGCCATGCTTATCCTGATCACCCCAATGGGTCTGCTCCCGA